>RJWT010033129.1:0-13966 GCA_004365215.1 Cuniculus paca
TCCTTTTGATGAACTAATAGAATGAGTAGTATAATTATCTTAGCTATTATATATAATCTATATATAATCTATAATCTATATTATAGATTATATAGATTATATATATAATATTATATATAATTATATATTATATATAATATTATATATTATATTATATTTTATATTAATATATTATATTAATATATAATATATATTATATATATATATATTCCCTTTCTTTTTTTCTCCTATTTCCCATCCCAGTTGTTCTTTTCTTTTGAAGACTTTCTCTTTCACAATACCTATTGAATCTTTTGGGTCTTACATTAGGGAGACAGTACAATGTTTAGGTATGCAAGTCTGATTTATTTCACTTATGAGTATGGTCTTTAGTTACATCCATTTACCTATAAATGCCTTGAGTTTATTCTTCTTTATAGCTGAGTAGTACTCCATTTTATAAAAATATCACATCTTTTTTGTCCATTCTTCAGTTGATGAACATTTGGGTTGGTTTAAAGATTTAGGTATTACAAATAGTGTTGCTATAAACATGGGTGCACATATATAGCTGTGATATGATGTCTTCAATTTTTCTGGAAAAATACCCAGAAGGGGAATAGCTGGCTCAAATAGGATCTCTAATCCTAGTGTTTTGAGGAATCTCCACACTGATTCCCACAGTAGTTGCACCAGTCTACACTCCCACCAACAGTGGAGAAGAGTTCCTTTTTCCCCACAGTCCCATCAGCATATGTTACTGGATGATTTTCTGAAGATAGTCATTTTTTCTGGAGTGAGATGTAATCTCAATGTTATTTTAATTTGCATTTCTTGAATGACCAATGATGCTGACCATTTTTTCATGTATTCATTTGCCATTTGTATTTTTTCATCTAAGAAGTATATATTCATCTCAGATGCCCATTTTTGGTTTGGCTCTTTGAATTTGGGGGGGCCTGATGTTTTTTAATTCTTCGTATGTTCTAGATAGAAGTCCTTTGTCTGAAGGACAGTTGGTTTAAATTTTTCTCAATTCAGGTGCCAGAGATATAGCTCAGTGGCATAAGTGTCTGCCTGGTGAACACAAGGCCCTGAGTTTGATCCCCATTTACTCCCCCCCAAAAAACAAACTATACTTTGTGCTGGGGATGTTGCTGAGCAGCAGAGTGAATGCTTAGCTGGTGTGAAGCCCTAGGTTCGATCTTCAGCATCAAATTAAACCAAACCAAAAAATAAATAAATAATTTTTCCCAATCCATGGGTTTTCTTTTCACTCTGTTGGAGATTTCTTTTGAGGAACAAAAATTTTTTAACAAGATGAGATTCCAGTTGTTGATTGTTTTAAATATTTCCCATGCAGTTTGGTTTTTGTTCATGAACTCTCTGCCTACCCCTAAGTCTTCAAGATTTCTGCCTACTTTCTCTTCCAGTAGATTTAGTGTTTCTGTTTTAATATTTAGATCTTTGATCCACTTTGACTTTAGTTTAATGCATGGTGATAGGCAGGGGTCTAGTTTTAGTCTTCAGCATGTGGAAAGTCAGGTTTTCCGGCATCACTTATTAAAGAGGCTGTCTTTCTTCCAGTGAGCATGTTTGGCCCCTTTGCCAAAAATAAGGTGGTTGAGTGTATTTGTAGTTGTGTCTGCATCTTCTATTCTGTTCCACTGATCCACAGGTCTGTTTTTGTTTGTTTGTTGTTTGTTTTGTTTTTGTCAGTACCATGCTGATTTTATCACAGTAGCTTTGTAGTATAATTTCAAGTCAAGGATTGTGATGCCTCCTGCCTTGCCTTTGTTGCCCATGATTGCTTTGCTATTCTAGGTCTCTTCTTGTTCCAGACAAATTGTAGGAAAGTTTTCTATAGATCTGTAAGGTATGCTAAAGGTATTTTGATTGGAATTGCATTAAATCTGTATAATAGTTTTGGGAGTATGGCCATTTTCACAATGTGGTTCTTCCTATCCATGAGTAAGGTGTATCTTTCCATTTTCTGAGATCCTCTTCAATTTCTTTTTTCAGAATACTGTAATTTTCACTGTATACATCTTTTGCTTCCTTTGTTAGATTGATTCCTAAGCATTTCATTTTTTTGGATGCTATTAGGAAAGGTGTGGTTTCCCTAATTTCTCTCTCAGTGAGTTTGTTGTTTGTGTACAGGAATGCTACAGATTTTTGAGTGCTGACTTTGTATCCAGCTATGCTACTGAATTTGGTTATTAAATCTAGAAGTCTTTCCATGGAGTTTTTGGGGTCTTCTATGTAGAGTATCATGTCTGCAAATAATGCTAATGAAATGTTCTATCTTTTAAACTATTATATATATATATAAACTTTATATCCCAGGCTGGTCTTGATTTCACCTGTGTATGTAGCCCAGGCTGACCTTGAACTCACAGTGATCCTCTTGCCTCAGGCTCCTGAGTGCTGGGATTATAGCATTCACTACCACACTTGGCTATACTATATCTGGATATTTTTAGATATTCTATCTAGAAATAATAGCATAGTAGTGGATAGTAACAGGTTACTATCTAATGGAATCCATTGATTTTATATAGGAGGATAAAACCCACTTGCTAGTAAAAGACTGAAGCAGAACTTTTATTAAAGTATCCTGTTTATTGCTTCAGTTTATTTCTTTTTGTCATAAATTTATACAAATAAATATGTTAATTGAATTACAAATATAAATGTGTACTTTGAATGTCATAAAATGGCCACAACTGCCTGTTATTTTAGGTACTTTGTGGTATTGATTACTTGATTAACTTTTGGTACTGGGGATTGAGTCCAGAACCTTATGTATGCTAGGTCTATCACTGAAGTCATTCCTCTTTGAAAGGCAAGCAGCTGAAGCTCGTAGAGATTAATTGACTTCAAATTAGTAGCAGAATTAGTACTATGATCTGGGGTCCCATAATTCTTGTCCAGGGATATGCTGAGTTATTTTATTACACTGCATTGGTCCTAATGAAAGGGGAGAGTATGGGAGAGTATATCATTTATAACTTGGTAATTAATACTTTGAGTCATCAAATATTTATTGAACATCTACTATGTGATAGGCAGTGAAGATCAGCAGATGGGAACAGACAATTCCTAGAGCTCACATTCTAGTTGGAGAGGCAAAATAATGAATGAATGAATGAATGAATGAATGAACATTCAATGAAAGAAGGAATAAATGAGGATTGGTAATTATTAGTATTATGAAGAAAAAATAAAGTAAGAAGATAAAGAAATGATGGGCACTATCTAAAAGTGTAGACAGGAAAGATTCTCTTAAGCAAGTGACACACAATAGAAGTGAGGGAACAAGCCATACGTATAGCAAGGGGAAAGACTACTTTTTAAAGCCCAAAGTAACATTTTTCCCTCTTTGCAAGCTCGGCAGCCTGATTCTGTGCAGCTATTGAGAGAAAATAATAGTATGAAATTCTTCCTATTGATGAATATCAGTAAGGATGAAATATAGGATCTAGTTCCAGAATCATCTTCTAAGGGCTTCTAAATACTAAATATTTTATGTCTCTCTAGTACCACCCAAAGGACTACTTAACACAACATATTACACTGAGAAACTAGGGCCCATAAGGATAATGAGATTATAATAGCTTTTAATCCCTAGATTTTTGTGATTGCAAAAATTTTCATAAGTTCAATTTAGGACAGTTGTTGAAAGTGCCAATTCTAGAAACAGGCTGTTCAAGCTCATCTTTAATTTTTTTTTAATACTAGGGACCAAACTTATCACCTAGCACTTACCAAGCAAGCATTTGAACCACTGAGCTAAGTCCCTGGCCCTTTAATTTTATTTTTTTTATTTACATTTGTTCGTACAATTTAGGTATATATATATAATGACCACAGTCATTACAGGGAATTTGTATCTGTACATGATGCACCTTGATTACTCTCCTCCCCATTTCCATCCGCTTTTCAAATCCTCTTTCCCTCCCCATTCACAGAGCTGTTTTCATTTTATTCTTTTCTCATTTTTTTCTTTCTCTTCCCTATTTTCTCCCTCCTTCCTCCCTATTTCCCTTTTTCCTTTGAAATGTTTATTCCTATTTCACATCTATTGTACAGTTATGTTCTTATTTACATTTTCAGTTTCTCACACCAGAGAGATAATATTATATTTGTACATGGGTGCCTGATTTATTTCACTTATAGTTATGATCTCAAGGTCCATCCACTCAGCTATAAATGTCTCAATTTTATCTTTCTTTATGGCTGAGTAATACTCCATTATACAAAAAACCTGTATCTTCTTTTATCCATTCATTGGTTGATGGGCATTTGGGTTGCTTCCAAGATTCAGCTATTACAAACTGTACCTCTATAAATATGAGTGAGCATATATCACTGTTGTATGATGTTTTAATTCTTCTGGGAGGATACCCAGAAGGGGAATGACTGGGTCAAATGGGACCACTAATCCTAGTTTTTTGAGGAATTTCCACACTGATTTCCACAGTGGTTGTACCAGCCTATATTCCTACCAACTATGGGTAACTTTTTCCTCATAGCCCTGCCAGCATTTGTTGTTTTCGTGATAATAGTCATTTAATAGTCATTCTTTCTGGAGTGAGGTGAAATTTCAGTGTTGTTTTAATTTGCATTTCTTGAATGACCAATGATGTTGAACATTTTTTCATATATTTATCTGCCATTTTCTTCATCTGAGAAGTGTGTATTCATCTCAAATGCCCATTTTTGGTTTCAGCTTTTGAATTTGAAGGGTGTGATGTTTTTCAGTTTTTTATATGTTCTAGATATTAGTCCTTTGTCTGAAGAACAGCTAGCATAAAAATTTTCCCACTCTGCAAGTTGTCCTTTCACTCTGTTGGTGATTGTTTTTGCTTTGCAAAAGCTTTTTAGTAAGATGAGAACCCAGTTGTTGATTCTTTGTGATAATTCCTGTGTGATTGGTGTTTTGTTCATAAAGTCTTTTGCCTATACCTATGTCTTCCAGAGATCTACCTATTCTATCTTCCAGAAGATTCAGTGTTCAAGTTCATCCTCAGTTTTATAATTTACTAGCTCAGTGATCTTGGGCAAATTAATTAGCTGTTTGCTTCTTAAAATGGGAGCAGTTGTAAAACCTTCCTCACTGAATAGGAAAGCTACGAAATATATAGTGTGTATGTGTGTGTGTGTGTGTGTGTGTGTGTATGTTTATATAAAGTGTTTCAAACAGTGCCCAGCACAAGTAAGTTTTCAGTAAAATATGTTCTGTTACCATTTCTCAATTTCTCTGGTCCCCTGCTGAGCGTATAGGCTAGATGATGGTTGGAAGTCTGAAGAGTCTTCAGTTTGCCCATTGGCGGGTCCAAATTAGTTACAGAGGAGAACTACCAGATGCTTTAAAGGAGTTAATTGCTCACAAGCTAATTTATTGCTACTAAAGACTTGCTGATTTTTAAAGACATTTGAAATACCATAATGTTGGTAAGAACCTATAAAATTCTTTCACTAGAGGTGACAGTTGCACCCTAAGTCTGTTGGACCACTTGAATTAGTTAATCGCTGTGCCCTTTGGGCTTGATACACACTTCTTTTTCTTTTTAATAGCACATAACTCTCGTTATTTAAATTAGACTTTCTGATGTATTATTAATAATCTAGTTTATATTTGTAAGTTTCCATTTAGTAAGACAATAAGAAAAACCACACCGAAATTGTGTTTCAAAAATCTTGTATAAATTCACTCCCATTCTTGTGTAATTTGCATGAGAAATAATAGCAAGGAAACAGACTACAGTTCCATTCATGCTTGTGCCCTTGACCTCAATTATACACCTAACAAGAGACACAGAACTGAATATAAAGTCCTGGCTCATTTACTTATAAGCTATGTGACCTTGTCTAATTAACCTCTGATCATGTGAAAAATAGGAATACTAGTACCTACATCATTGACTTTTCATAAAGATTAAAAGATTCAATGTAAACTGCTCACTTGCACTCAATTACTGTTATTGTTATTGTTGCAGGATGATGATGGACATCCATTTCCTGTTCCATTTCCAGAACATTCCTCCAGTTCATGCGCATTCTTTGTCTTTATCCACCCATTAGTATAATATTTCCAAGGTTACTTCCTCTTAACTGATTTTGTGAAACTAGTGAAACTTATTTATTGGGTACTGAGCATATTGGGTGTTTTAACGTATACAATTTTACTTAAGCCTTCCTACGGCCAAGTTTTTGAAAAAGTTATTTTCACAGATAAATTATTTTCACCTCAGAGGTTAGTGACTTTACCTCAGCCACTCAGCCAGCAGATGGTAAAGCTGGCATTGTATGGCTGGTGCCTGTGTTACTTTTCATTTTCATTGGGGTAGGGAGACGCTTACGTAGACCTGGTCAACACGGTTGAGTCATCTTTGGCAGCAGCAGCCCAGGGAAAGTGTTATTATTCCATATATATATATATATATATATATATATATATATATACATTATGCCAGGGATCAAACTCATGATCTCGCGCTTGCCAGGCAGGTGCTTATGCCACTGAGCTAAATCCCCGGTCCCTATTATTCCCTTTCTAAATGTAACCCAGATCTTCAGCCCTGTTTCTCAGGGTTTAATCACAAGATATTTCTTCTCAGAAATTATGGTGAAATTATCATAAATCACAAAATAAAATTTTATTTTAATATTTCTTTTTCCAGTTGAAATGTCTACTTTAGTTTGAATCTCAAGTGAGAGAAATAAGTATCAGCAGTAAAGAAAATATGTCCAATATAGATACTACATCTTTCTTTTCCTGTTTCAACAGATATGTCATTTCATCACCCAAAGTACTCCTTGTTGGAGCATCTGAAAATATTGTAATTCAAGGTTTTGGATACACCGAAGCATTTGATGCAACAATCTCCATAAAAAGTTATCCTGATAAAAATTGTAGTTATTCTTCGGGCTATGTTCATTTATCCAAAGAAAATAAATTCCAAAACTCTACAATCTTAACAGTATGTACCTATCATTATTATTATTTTTTGGGGGGGGGACTGGGGATCGAACTCATAACCTTATGCTTGCCAGGCAGGCACTTATGCCACTGAGCTAAATCCCCGGTCCCCTATCATTATATATATATATATATATATATATATATATATATATAATTTAATTTAAATAGAAATTTAATCATTTTCACCACTGCACCAATATGTGATTTTTAGATGAGTCTCAGGAATGATAATGATTGAAACAGACAATTCTAAACTGTAATGCATGTAAATGTTCACATTCTTATTGGAAAATAAAATTGTACTTCTGGGCCTGATGGCACACACCTCTAGTCCCAGCTCCTCAGAAGGCTGAGGTAGGAGGCTCAAAGGTTCGAGGCCAGCCTGTGCAACTTAATGAGACCCCATATAATTTTTTTTCTTAAAGGGTAGAAGATGTAATACAATGCTATGAAGAGCACTTAACTGGCCTAGCATGCAGAAGGCTCCAGGTTCAATTCTAAGTATACCAACCAAATTATACCAACATGAAAATATTTGACTATAAACTTAAAATACTGTCTTGTTATGAAAATTATCATTACAAAGAAATTGAGAAATACAAATATTCATGTTGGTCTGTAGTGCATTGTTCATAAATATCTACAGATGCTATTTAACATATGTTTGCTTAAACTCCAATAATCTATAATTATAGCTTTGAGATAAAATTATTCATTACTAGAATGAACAGCTGTCTTTGCTAATACACAATTAATAGAGATAGCAAGCTTGATTACCTAACTTCTACTTAGACATTATAGTATTTATTGGTTAGAGACCTGTTTGCAATTCATATCTTACTAAAAATCTAATACTCAATGAAGAATCAGAGAAATCACAGAAATCAGTATTGTAGGGAGCTCTGGGGCTCATTTAGACTAATGTTTCTCTAACTCTGAGTTTTTTTACAAAGAAATTAAAGGTTGAAATTTTATAAAGACCTTAAAATTAGAATTTTATTGATGTTGAAATTTTATAAAGAGCTTAAAATTAGAATTTTGATCTTGAAATATTTTAAATTTCTTTTGTATATTTGTTTTGCTTTTTTAAACATGCAAAAATCATATGCATAAGAAAAATACATGTAATTTTAGGCTTGCATATATTTAGCTCATATTATAAATGATTTCTTATTTATATTATAATTATGAAACGTCACTGCTGGGAGTCTTCCATATATTTTATCTTTTAAAAGGGATATATAGAGAGAGAGAGAGAAAGAAAACTTGATTTAAGTAATTTCTAGTCAAATCTAGACCTTCTTTCAATAATGTTTTTGATGCTAAACGTTCTCATCTCTGAACAAATACACAACCTACTATTAGGTTTGTTAAGAATTAAAACTGATTTCCCAAAAGTATTTTTTTCAGTAGGTTCTCTCCTATCTGATAAGATACAAATTAGCCACCAGGCAGGCCTGGCTATTTACTTTTAAATTTAAATAAATGAAATTAACTAAAACTAAAAATTTAGCTCCTTAGTTACATTAACTCTATTTTCAATGTCACATGTCAATAACAGCTACCACATTGGATGGGCGTAGATATAGAACATTCCCATCATCACAGAAAATTCTCTTGACAAGTGCTTAGATGGTTAATTGAAAAGTAGATAAAGGTAAGAGGATCATACAAATTAATGATATTGTAAGCATTTAATTTTATCTCAGCATTAAATTGCATCTTTGTCTATCAATTATTTGATGAGCCAAGGTCTCCTTTTAAGTATAAATCCACTGACTAGAGTGCCAAATCTTATTTGTTATGTTTATGCTTTAAAGACCACCTTTGTTTTGTATTTTGCTTCTTAAAATTGGAGAAAGAAGCCGGGCGTGGTAGTACACATCTGTAATTCCAGCACTCTGGCAAGATGAGGCAGGAGAATCTTAAGTTTGAGCTCGGCTTGGGCAACTTAAAAACGTTGTGAGATCCTGTCTCAAAATAAAAAATGAAGAGGCTGGAGAAGTGGCTCAGGGAACCAGCCCCGAGTTCAATCTTTGGTGTACACAAGCAAAGTTGGGGGAGACAGTGGGGGGCTTAAAGTTACCTGTAAAGCAATGCGAGCGCAGAAAATCTATAGATTTATATAGTTTTCCAAATTTCTACAGTAATTTCACATGCCTAATTTCACAGCAGATGGTTTTAATGATTAACTTCTATCCCATGTTTCCAAAGCATAAACACCCACAAATGTTTTTTTCCTTTTATTACATGTATTACATTTTCATTTTATTTCATATGGCATTGAAAGTAAAGGTGCTATATATTTTCAATTTTATACACAAATTGAGTGTGCACCTACCTTGTGGGAATAGAAGTGTGTGCTGTAATAAAAGTGTCTAGAACATCAGTCAAGATATTCAACAGAGGAAATGGAAAGTGTGGATTCATTCAGTGAGCTGATTAAGTGAAGATTTCTTATGAACTTCTATAGAAGTCGTTTCACTAAATGTGTGTAAAATTTAGGACATGTAGAACCAGTAAGACTTTCAATCATTTACAGCTATATTTTGGTTATAATATTAGATGCTGAAGGGTTTTGGACAAAATTAATATACTCTTCTGCCTTCTGTACTACTTTTTAAATGATAAGATATGCACATTTATTTTTACTATAACAATATTACAGCAGTTTCTGGAAAGCCAACATGCTCTATAATCTTAGAATTAGTTTACTCTTTCTCATCAATGTTTCCTTTTATAGATACAACCTAAACAACTGTCTGGAGGACAAAACTCAGTTTCCTATGTGTATCTAGAAGTTGTAACAAAGCATTTTTCAAAATTGAAAAAAATTCCAATAACCTATGACAATGGATTCCTCTTCGTTCATACAGACAAACCTGTTTACGCTCCGCATGAATCAGGTAGTTAGATGCTTTTCTCTTGAGGGTGAAACTGATTGTATTGTAGAACACCTGAAATTAAGTGGAGACAGATTTCCAACCTGCTCAAAAGATTTGCAATTCCTAATGACGTTTATATTTTCAAATAACATTTTAATTTTAAATTTATAGAGAATTTGCTAAGTAAATTGCAAAATCAACAATTACATTATCTGCCCTATCAGTTATTTTCAAAGAGGAAAAAAAGAGATTTTTAAACATCATAGAATGCTATGTTAGAACTTACTAAACAGAGGATTTAATTGCAAACAATTTTGGCAAAGGAAAATAAACTATTATAGATCCATGTTCATGAAAAATTTCATTGACTCTGGAGTTAATTACCAAACCAGGAAAACTAAAGAATAAATTGGTCACAAAAAAATGCATGGGTATTAATTTTCAAAGGACTTGTACCTGAGAAAGTGTCTGTTAAAATGCTTTCACTGCACAGATCTTTTGTTAGAGGGGGGAAAGAGAACAGCCAATCGAACCTTTTGTTGGAGGAGTACTGAGATTTTTTTTCCCCCAGTAAACCAAAAAGAAAGTAGAAAAATATTACTGCTACCTAATATATATACACATCTGCAACCTTCAATTCCCTCATCTCTCTTTCTCACCATCATTGGTCTTCAAGCACCTGAGAATGAAATTATGAGATGTGTTTGTGCAAGGCAGAGGTCATAACGTTTAATGTTATTGTTGGGGAAGGACAGAGAAAAGGAGGCAGGACCAGCAGGTTTTGTTGAAAAACTCTGCACACAGTGTGTTCTTGCCAAAGTGTTGATTGGTGCTCCTGACAAGAGTGAGATGATCAGGAGCTCTACAGTTAACATTTCAGCAGGAATACCTTTTATGATCAGCTCAGAAAGGACAGGCCTAGGAAGCCTGAGGATTTGGGTATCAGCTTAGAAAGAATGTCATATCCAGAGTAGTACCATCCCTTGACTCCAAGGAGGAGACTTAGTATACAAGGCAATAATCTCTGCTTATAAGGCCTGGGTCTTTTTAAACTTAATCGTACCTCAAGACAAACATAACCTTCTCCCTGTCTTCTTTCTATATTAGAGGATGCTTCATTAAGTGGATACTATTCACATTATTCACACTTAGCATCATCAGTCATTAATCCAGTAAGTGTATAGTCTAATACCAAGAGCCTGGTACCCTTAGTTATCCAAGCTTTCCTTGATAACTACTCCACTATTACTTCTGTACCAGGATTTTACTGTAAAAAGATAAGGTAACCTCATCTGTTCTAATCACAGAGGAAAACCGAAGAAATTCCTCTAAATATTATTGGCCCATTGGTGAGAGGTAGTGAAATATAATGGTGAAAAGCAGACTCTTGAGCCAGCATATCTAGGTCCAGAATCCAGCTTAGTCTGTTATTAGCTATGTGAACCTGTGTGAGTTAGACTCTCAAAGTTCCATGTTTATCATCTATTAAATAAAGATAATAATACAACTTACCTGATAGAATTGCATAAGCTAAGTGAATTCATACATTCAAAGTCCTTAAAATAGTGAGCACATAATGAATACTAGGAAATTGTTTTCCATTACTGCCTAATCTGTGGAATAGTACAAAGTCTTACTTGCACAAAAGAAAAAGAATTACTTAAAAGTAATTTTTAAAAATCAATCAAATCTTGGTGTTTATAGCTCTAAAGTTCTGAATGACAAATTTTTTAAATGGATATCTTTGTTTATTAATCCTTCAGCTTCACAAACATTCTCATCACTGTACATAACATTACAATTATCATTACTCTTTTGTATCATCTACTCCATTATTATCAATTCTATAACTCTTACTACCTACTGAAACCTTTTCTAATAACATCATCCTTACCAAATTTTCCTTTCCATTTTATTATTTCTATTACTTTTCAGGCTTTTTTTTTTTTTTTGGTACCGGGGATCAAACTCACGACCTCATGCTTGCCAGGCAGGCACTTATGCTACTGAACTAAATCCCCAGCCTGAGCTGTTTGCTGGTTTATGGTCATTGTTCATCCCTTAAAAACAGTTGTTCCAGCCTGGCATGATGGCCCACGCCTGTAATCCCAGCACTCAGGAGGCTGAGACAGAGGATCATTGTGAGTTTGAGACCAGCCTGGGTTACAAAGTGAGCTCAAGGCCAGCCTGAATAGCATAGCGAGACTGTCTCAAAAACACAAGGGCTGGGAATCTAGCTCAGTGGCCTAAGCACCTGCCTGGCAAGCACAAAGTCATGAGTTTTATCCATGGTGCCGCAAAAAAAAAAAACAAAAAAACAGTTGTTCATATCAAGGAACTCTTATTTTTCTTCAGACAATATCATTTACTTCTATGATTTTTTTGCCACCTATACAGTGTATTGATAAGCATCAGATATATAACTCCACAGCTATTTTCCATTATGATTTCCAGACTTGTATCTAGCAGCACACTTAGCATCTGTAGCTTGATGTTTTACTTCCTAGTTACCTCAAAGACATGTTCAAAACTTTTCTCCTCCTTAACAATTTTCCTGTTAATGTGTATTTATTAATTATTTCAGTGGTATAAGTAAAAATCAAGCTTTTTTCACTGGTAGGAATCAAATCCAACATGTTACACATGCTAGACAACTGATCTTGTGTCCCTTTCCCAAAATTAAGTTTCATGTTGACTTCATATTTAATCTGAATATCCTTGAAGGATTTTTAGTGTGAGCATCTTTAGAATAAAAGCTTGAATCTCCAAGACTTTATAAAGAACATTAAAATATTGGTCCAAATACTTGAGTTACACACAGCCTGTGTCCTGATTTCTTTCTCAGCTTCGTCACCTGCCATGAGTCCTCCCAGCTTGGGACTCAAGTCAAACTGATTTCATTTCAGTTGTTTGCTCCGCCTTTTTCTCATCCATATCAAGGCCTACGTAATAAAGTGCTGTTATCTTTGCCCAGTACTTTCCTCCCCCTCTTTGTCTTGTTAACCCCTACTGCACTTTTTCCGTGATCCCAGAAGCCTGTGGGGAGCAGTCTTTTTTGATCTAGCTCTTCTTCACCACTTCAAATCCACCCCCACTGTAGGCTAGGGATGCTTGTTCCTAGCCTGGGTGTATTCATAAGTTAGGACGGAGGATTCAAGTTGGGATACAGGTGTAAGGAGAAGGAGGGAGTAGAAGGTAAGACATTTATTGAGCATATTGCCTTTTTATCTTCTGTGCTTATTAAGATTAGTTTCGATGTGGCTTCTTGGTAGAGAGTTGCATAAAATATTGAGCCTTTAAGAGATATTGGGCTTTTGATGCAGATCTGTTATATTACGTGGGCAAAATTTTGGCCATGAAGTAACTTGAGCATCTGCAAAAACCTAGAGAGATTACTATATGCTACTAGAAGAAACTAGATCAGCATATATCACACAACTATCAGTTAAAACCTAAACAAAATCTTTTGTTGAAAAAGCTGAGACTTATTGGCAGAAAGAAATGGTAGAGAACTAACAGTACCAAGTCCTGTTGTTACTCTTTTCACAAGATATCAATTATAGAATTTGCTCATTAAATATAATAAAACCATGCAATTCAAAGTCGTCTTTTTTATTTTAAATGAAATGACTTTATTAAATCAAAAATTTGCATACTGCACAACCCACAAATTTATTTATTTATTTGTTTTTTATTTTAAAGAGAACAAAACAAAACAGAACAGAACAGAACAGAGTTAAACACTACAAAGCACTTCAGAATAGAATGCTGCAAGCAATACAGTTCTTCAAATCATAACAATACGAGATTAACAAAGGCTACCCTAGTGTCTCTTGTTCTCTTTGAAATGGTTGTTCATACATTCACAGACAATAAACTCAAGCAAAACAAAATAATATAAAACCAGATAAAACAAAAGAGTGAAAGCATTACAGGCCTTCAAATCAGACAATAAGAAATCAACAATGGCTACCTTAATGTCTTTTGTTTTCTTCAAAAAAGCTGTTCATATCCTCTCACATATTGCAATCAGATAGTAGAAAACAGACTTAAACCAATCAAATCAAAGAATAAAAGCATTATTGGACTTCAGAACCTTTTCCCCATATTTATC
>RJWT010033130.1:0-13974 GCA_004365215.1 Cuniculus paca
ACAAGTTCTCCAAAGAGAGACTGTTCGGCTTTTCTGGCCAGTGCTGGCTATGGGCATCTGATGGTGGGCACCTGTGCCTCTACACTGAGCTGGTACCAGCCCACAAGGGCCCCCAGAGTTTGCACAGGATCTAAGCTGGTTGGGAACCTAAACAATGTTGTGTGGAATGTGCAGGGGAGTGGAACTTGGTTCAAACAACTTCTGTGGTTCCGCTGACAACCTGGAGCTGCTGGAAGGCTGTTTGGTTTTTCTAGCCAGTGCTGGGTATGCGTATCTGATGGTGGGCACCTATGCCTTTGCACTGAGCTGGGTACCGTGGCATTTGCATGGGAGCAGAAGGGCCAGGTCCTGTGGATCTAAGCTGTTTAGAAACCTAAGTAATGTTGCTGGGAATGTGCAGGGGAGCAAAACTTGGTCCAAGCAACTTCTGTGGGTCTGCCCACAACTTGGAGCTGCCAGAAGAAGCCAGCAGCAGTCCTGGCCCCTGGCTTATCCTGCGGGAATCCAAAATGGTTCCCGGCCAATCGCTCTTTCCTGTGGGGGGATGTAGTTCCCTTCACTCACCACTAGCTAGCACAGGTCTCTGCATCCACCAGGCTCTTCCACCATTGCGCCTCTCCACTGAGATCTCTGGGGTCGAACGCAACTGTGACCGTGCTTCCCCAGGTTCAACAGCTCTTCTGGCAGAGTGAGTCTGGCTCCAGGCTAAGGCACTGCCAGCCGCTTCCTTCTTCTTCATTTAAATTCTTCTTTTTATTCTCTCTCTGGGCTTCAATTCATATTTTAGATTCTCCCTGGGTCCTTGGGACCCACTTCCTTCCCTCTTGTTCTCTCCATGATGTTGTATTCCAGCATCTGAACTGTTTCTCTCAGAGAGACTGTTTACTCTGCTGCTTACTGTTCCACCATCTTCCTGGAAGTCTGTTTAGTGGTTTTTAAAAAATCATTTTTCCAGAAAAGTATTGGTAGTTTTGTTCTTACCAACAACTGCTAAGAAAAGATAGATGATATGCTTTGTACTTAGATGCTTTTAGGCATTACAACATATTCTGAAACCTCTGATGGTCACAGAAGAGGAACAGAAGGATAATAAGTTTTCCATTGTCACACAGTGCCCAAACACAAGAATTTTAACATAAACACATGGAGAACATGTAGATGATGTTTCTGCCTTCTAGATAGTTTCAAAGAACAAGTCTAACTCTATTTATCATAAATACTAAGTGATATTTCCATATTCATTTAACCCAGTTGGAGAATGGGGACATCTCATTTTGCTCAATAAGAAAAGACCAAGAGTAGCATAATTGTGTGTGAGAGAATGTGTTTATGGGTGTGTGTGTGTGTGTGTGTGTGCATGTGTGTGGTATTTTACAAACGAAGGTTCAATGGTTTTCTGTTTATTTTCAATTTAAATGGCAATTAAATAAAAATCTAATTGAACTGAGAAAAGTTAGTACAAATAAACCCCTGAGAAAAGTTTTGTAGAATCATTTTTCACTCACCATCAGTATCCTTAGTTAATTAAATACAACTAACCAAATTTTTTGGAGGGATATACCATATACAATGTGTTATGGACAGAAGGCAAAGGCGCAAAGCTGACTTTCTTGTGGTTTCTTAAATTATGATTGCTGCCATACTTTGATAAAATTCACTTTTTATTTCATTCATTGCTCCCATAAATCTTAAGTAAAATATTTCCATTGGACATACCGCCCAAGTTATAATTGGAATATAGTGAAAAATAATAAATAGGATATTTCTTTTTGACTTAACAATCTTGTTCAGTAATTTGGAATTTCTATTGGGAAGTAGAGTATTACATCACCCCATTTTCTCTCCAGTGGAATAAAAGCTTAAAGTAGTTAACATCAACATTTTAGATCAATTGCTTTGACTAAATAAAATATATATTTGACTATTCACTTTAAAGTATCAGCTAACTTCATGTTTATGTATTGAATGAATGTTTTGACCAAATATTACATGTGTAATAAAGATAAACTCTGAACAGTAAATTAAAAGTGGAGAATCCTAGAATCATATTTAAGTAGTGATGCTTGGTCAAAATTCATATTTAATTCATCAAATGTCAGTGAGGTTCTAATGATAAACAATGATCTCAAATATTTATGTAGTTCTATAAATTAGTCTTTCAAGTAGATCTAGCCTAAGAATGCCCATGTGTTACATTTGTGCACTCCTACTGCTTTTTGTTGTGGTGGTTGTTGTTAAGAGTTTGTTTTATTTTCCCCCAGCATTGGATTGAGGACCTTGACTATGCTAAGCAAGTGTACTACCACTAAGCCACAGTCCACCAATACTTGTAAATTTTAGGATTCTGGGGACATATCCCGTTGTAAGTAAAAATTTGTCTAGGTCTATGTCTGTTATCTATCATTAATACCATGTTACTTTGAGTCATTAGCTTAATTTCACAAATATTTACTGGTAACTTCTTTAATGGTAAATAACTACAGTAATAATTATGGTACTTAGAAATTATTTTTGAATCTAAGAAAGTTATGAAGCTTTGCATGTCCTGAAAGTGACATACTCCATATGAGAGAATGTGGTGAGTTCTCCTAGAGCATGAGAGAGGGCACAAATATTTGGAAGAAGATCAGATGGTTGTATCAGGAAACCAGAGAGGGATTTTCAGATTACTAAACTACATTAATATTCCAAAGAACATGTTGCTAGGTGTCCCATTTCATATGATACAATGATGACATTATATACTCCTTGAACCCAGTAACTTACAACTTGAAGACTCTGTAAATCATCCACCCTAGCTTTGTTAGTTCTGATATGGTTTATAAACTTTCCATATAATTTCTTTAAAAAAATTGATATAGAATAAAATTACTTGATTTTAAAATAATCAAATAGCTTGATAAGAAACAATGAAAAATCATCTCTTGATCACAAAATTTCTTGTGCAACTTAGACTAGAGATAAATTTATTCATATTCATTTAATTTGACGTATCTATAGTTGATTTGTAACAGCAAGATCATTTTTACTACATTGATATTCTTTTTTAATAAACTCCTATATAACCTCCAATTCATCTTAAAGTCATCAATTTTGTATATTAAAAAAGTGAAGTACCATACATTTTTTTCAAATAGTTAGAGTTTCATTAAATATTCTGTCTTCAGTTGTTTACATTATAAGAAAACCCATCAATTTCTGTGAACTGTCTTTGACAAATTGAAATCTTAAATAATAAAAATGGGAAAGTTCAAAAACCCCTTTATTTATATTGAAACTTTAGATTTCATATTAATGTATTATGGCTTTCTTTTCTTAAATGCAAAATAAATCTGGACATGTAGCTATTTTCCTTTTGGATGACTAATGTGCATTTTATTGGCTCTGAAAATATGTATTTCCATTACAGGTGCTAATTGTTTTGAAGAAGTTGTTAAGCCTGAATAGGTCAATGATCTGTGATTTTTAAATTCCTTATACACATATTTGAATATTTTATGTTTCAAGTAGTTCAGAAATGCATATTTATAGAACATAGTAGGATTTAGTATTTTATTGCCAATTCTGAGCTTCATAGTATAGAAAATACATTGGTTTGTTTGTTTTTGCAAATAGCTCTGGGGGCATTTTAACTGTAGTAAATTTTTATTAACCAAGAGCCAACTAACTGAAAAACTTCAAATATTTAGTGTATTAACTTTCCATCCTTGTGCCAGAATACCTGAGAAAAATTTGCTTTAAAGAAATAAAAGATTATTTCGGCTTATGGGTTTCAGATGTTTCAGTCCCTTAGCTCTGTTGCTGAAGCCTATTGTGAAGTAGAACATCGAGATGGAGGGTGTAGAGGAGCAAAGCTGCTTACCTCAGCATCTAGAGGAAGAAGAGAGAAAAAAGAGAAAAAGGGGCCAAGAACAAGATACAGACCGCAAAGTCATGCCACCAAGCACCCACTCCCTTTGACCAGGATAGACCTTCTAAGTTTTCATCATCTACCCCTAGTCCATTTACTTATGACTCCAATGATGGATTAATCTATTGATGAGATATGAACCCTTATGATCAGTCACTCCCCTGAAGCCTCACCTCTGAACACTGCTGCATTGGGTGCCAAGCCTTCCACAGAGGAACCCTTTGGGGGCAGACTTTTAGATCTAAACCATAGCACCAGCTGTTTCAACTAAGGTGCATATTGCACATAATAATTTTATAAGAGTTGAGTGAGTATTTTGTATCTTCATACCTGTTATGTAGTAGACACTGTGTTGGAAACTAGATATAAAATGAATAAGGGATTGGCTTTTCCTTTGCCAAGCTCTAATTTTGTGATAAACTGTTACTTAAACAGTTTTTTTTTAAAAAAAGATTTATTTTGGAAAAAGGAACTATTAAGTAAATACATTATGATAAGTTCTTTTTAAAAAAGTTAGTACCTAAGATATGTCCTAACATCGCAAAATCTTTTGCCCTTTTCTGGCCACAGCCAGAACTCTAGCTACTATATTCCACTGTGAAAATTGCAAACCAGACCAATGATCTAAAGTTTCCATAAAGTTTACTGTAATATGTGTTCTCTTTCACTGGCTTTATAACTGTGGCTCATATCATTTTCTTTTTTGCGTTGTTTTCTTATATGTTCAGAGTTTAAGGCATTACTTATCTGCTGAGGGTATTAATTCAGCTCACTTCAGTTCAATTCAATTCAGAATTAATCTGATCAATTCAGTTCAAGTCAACCCTCTGACTGCTGTGGTGTTCTGCCTAAGGTATTTTTGTCAATTTTTCTTTTTAAGATCAGTGCAAAAGCAGGTGAAACTAGCAAGTAGGTCTGTAAATGAATTGGCTACATATTATGCTTATGTTTATTTAATTTAGGCAAACATTGACTTTGTGTCTTTTTTTTAACATATGTCTAGTTTTTGAGAGAAATCTTTATTAGAGTGCTGTAGAAATTTTTTATAACTCTTCCTCTTTGTTAAAATTATATATACCTTTAAATATATTAAAAATAAACATTAATATATTAACATAAATATATGAATGTGCTTATATCGATATATTTATATATGAAAATGCTTAGATCTTACATATATAGGTATATATATGTTGATTTCTAAACAGAGTATATTATGGTCAATGCAATTTAAAATTATTCATCGTTCCCTCACAACCTTTCAGCTTTACTCACTTCTGATTGCTGAACTTCAGCTTCTGTCTCCTCCTTACCTCTCCCCATTTTCAAATTCTCAAGCCTCTAAACTTCTACCCATTTTCAAGTTCTGTAAGCTTCTAGTACATTAGTGTGGCTATTGGTAAGTTTTTATTTAAGAAATGCCACTGTAATGGTTTTTATTTCAAAGTGTGTTCAATACAAACTGTTCAGTTCATCTCAACAAATATTTTCTATTGTTATTCCTTTTGTAAGTAAAGTACCACATATACTGGGCTTTCAAATGTAGTTTAGGTCTTTCTGAGAGGTGTTTTTTTTTTTTTTTTTGCTAAGGATTGAACCCAGTGCATACAAGGCAAGAACTCTACCAGTGAGCCACACCCCCAGCTGTAGTTTAGGTCTTTGAGCTTCTGTGTTTTCATCCGTGAAGATGTTATGAAGAAAGACACACTGAGAAGATGTAGCTGTCAGCTTCCTCTCTTCCTTCCTGAATTTTAAATTCTATACCTGCAAATTTTTCACTTACAAATAACAGGCTGAAAATTTTAGGATTGGGATGACTCTCAAGAGGGCTAAGGCACTATTTTGAAGATGTCTTCGGTGTATTTGAATCCTCTATTCATACTCCTGGTTTCTGGCAATCTGGATGGAGGATATGTTAGGATATTGGCACTGTCAGCAAAGTGCAAAACTGAGGAGGTTCCTGAAGGGAAGCAAGAGTACAGGGTATGAGTCCAAGTTTCACGACAGCTAAGGCTGAGATAGAGAGTTGACATCTGCTTCCTTCATTTCCCTGAGTTTCCTGAATTATTATGAGAAGCAATATCTGTTTCCTATGAAAAAGTTCACACAAACCTGCTAGCTGAGATTTTATTTCTTAGTGCATTTTTCAATTTTTAGCCTCTACTTTTTCTTATTACTTTCACATTCTAATCTAGAGATGATAAGACATTGGTAGATTGCTGCAGTGACACTTTTTAATCTTCTGTCACTCTTTAAGCTGTTATTTCAAGATTATTTTATTCACCTGTCATTCATGCTCTCATCTAAGTTTCAGTTTGTTTCCATGTTTTTAGTTCACCATTTGTGTGTGTGTGTGTGTGTGTGTGTGTGTGTGTGTGTGTGTTGAGGTGGGGGAAGCATTTATGAAGGATTTTAAAAACTATCCAGCATATGCAACTTTTTTTGAATTGAAAAACTTGGTTGTTTTATCATTCCTCACCCCTAGAAGACCATCAGTGATCAGGAAAGGCAGAAAAGAGTAAAAGAATAAATTTAAGATAAGGTCCAATACGTGATTGAAGGTCATTATTTAAATTTAATTAACATGTCTCTTTTAGACTTCTTCATTTGGAATAGTTTCTTTAATCTTTTTTGTGGCCTTGACATTCTTAATAAATATAGACAAGTTATTTCATAGAACATGCCTGAAATTGAATTTGACATTCCTCATGACTAGATTTAAGTTATACATTTGGGGTGGTGGCTTAAACAGAAGTAATGCTGCTTTTTGAATGCACCAGTATGAGCACTATGTTCATTGTCTCACTACAGATGCAGTTGTTAATCTGCTTCTTAAGCTGGTTTCTGCCAGATTCTTCCATTTTAAAGTGACTATTATTCTCTGTGTAATTAAAGTATTGTACACAATATATTCAGTCTATGCAAATATCCTATTTGCTGTCAGACTTGCACCTACCGATTATAATACTAAAATTGTTAAAGTTAGAATGACAATTAGGTAATTATTATTACAATGGTCATTTTCATAAGTATACTATATCCATCTTGGAGAATGTCCTCTTTTGGAAATGAGCAATAAAACATTTAGAATGAAATGAGCAAATGTATAATTACTAATTAAGTTATGAAGTTAATAGGAAATAGGAATGGAGGATAATAAGAACTACTTATATAAGGTGGCAGGAAAGGTCTTTCTATTGAGGTTATAGATAAGCCACATTCAGAAATGAGACTGAGCAATTCAGCCAAATAGAGGAGATTTCAAACAGTATGTGACAATATTCTGTGACAGAAAATTATCTCTGTGGGTTCAAGGAAGCAAAACCCACAAGAATTACTAAAGGATAGAAAGTGGTGTCTCATAAAGCCATGAAATTAGGCAAGGCATAAATCATGAAGGACCATATAGACTATCACAGGGAATTAGTATCTTATCATCAGTGCAACAGAAAGTTGATGAAGCAGGGGCTTATTATGATTTTGTTTTGATTTTAAGACAAAATTATACAAAAAGACCACATCTTTTTTATCCATTCCTTGGTTGATGAGCATTTGGGTTGTTTCTAAGATTTAGCTATTAAAAATTGTGCTGCTATAAACATGGGTGCACATATATTGCTGTGGTATGTTTTTAATTATCCTGGGAAAATACCCAGAAGGGGAATATCTGGATTGAATGAGGCCTTCAATCATAGTGTTTTGACAACTCTCCACACTGATTTCCACAGTGGTTGTACCAGTCTACACTCCCACCAACAGTGGAGAAGTGTTCCTTTTTCCCACAGCTGCACCAGCATTTGTTTCTTGATGACAGTCATTCTTTCTGGGACAAGATGGAATCTCAGTGTTGTTTTAATTTTCATTTCTTGAATGACCAACGATGAACATTTTTTTCATATGTTTATTTGCCATTTGTATTTCTTCACCTAAGAAGTGTATATTCATTTCTGTTGCCCATTTTTTGATTGGGTCTTTGAATTGGAGGAGATCTGAGTTTTTTCAGTTCTTTATATGTTCTAGATAGAAGTCCTTTAATCAATCTAACAAATGAAATAAAAGACCTAGACATTGAAAATTACAGACCCCAGAGATCTCCAGGCCAGTGGGATTGTCAGTCGCTCCTCCTCCTCCACTCTAGAGACCTGCAGGATGGAGGGATCATGGGTCACCACTCCCCCTCAGTCCAGAGACCTCAGCAGCCCAGGGACCATCAGCAACTCTTTCTACCACCTGCACAACCTAGGTGGACTGGGAGAAACCTCAGTAACTTCTCACCCACATAGAGGAACTCAGCAGGCCTGTGACAGTGTGGTGAGTTTTCCCCTCAAATAGGGGACCTCAGTGGGTAAATAGGAGCAGCAGCAAAGCCTCCTCCCCTGCTGTAGGACCTTGGTGAGCCTGGCAAGAGTATGGGTGAGTCCTTCTCCAATATAGAAAACACCAGGTGGGTTGTTGAGAGCACCAATAAGACCTCCCCCATCCTGGAGGAACTTGAGAAGGTTAAGGAGAACCCCAGTGACACAGTAGGATCCCAGCTGAGGTACACACTATAGCCAGGTAGATCTGGTAGCCTGGAATAGTCTAAAGTTGCAGTAACAACAGGAGATAAGTGTTGGCTTACATCAATACTCTTAGGCTAGTCAGCCTAGGAAGAATATAGGACTCACACAACAGGCCCTGCAGGAGGAACTCAGGTGCCTGACTGTTCCCCTTCATTGTGGGACCCAGCCACTGGACAAACATCACCCATACAATAGGACCCTAAGACACAAACAAAGATCAGTTGAGACTAGTGGGATTGAAAAGACCAAAATATTAACTCAAGAGTTGAAAATGACAAAATGAGAAAGTAAAATGCAGTCTCAAATGCCTAGTCCACCAGGAACAAGTACAGGAGACGTTGAAACAGAGGACATTAAAAGTCATACACCTGAAATTTCTGAAAAAATAGCAAGTGAAATAAAGAAACAAATCCATGAGGCTATAGAGGAAATTAGATAAGAAATAATCTCTCAGGTAAAGAAAGAAATGACAACCTTAATAAAGGAATTGCTCAGCATAGCTAGAGAAGACATAGATAAAAGGGTACAGGAGCATAGGAAAATGATGGAAACCTTGAATGAACAATTTAGGAAAGAAATAGAATGCATGAAACAAATTCAAAGAGATATCCAGGGAATAAAAAATTCCATTGAAAGCTGGTGAAACCATTTAAATGAAGCTGAGGATAGACTTTTAGACCTTGACAACAGGATCACAGCTAGTGATCATAAAAGGAAAGAACTTTTTAAAATAATGAGGGAACATGAAATAACAATTCAATAGCTTCAAGATGATGCAAAGAGAAGCAATATAAGACTGATAAGCATCAATGAAAATGCAGGAGTCAATCCAAATGACATAGAAAAACTATTCACAGAAGTCATACTGAAACATTTCCCAAACATGGGGAAAGAATTGGATATGCAGATAAGTGAGGCATATAGAATGCCAAACAGCCATGATTGAAATAAATCTACATCCAGACATATAATAATTAAGATCTCAGAAATTCAGCATAAAAATAGAATACTAAAATCTGTTAGAGAAAAGACACAACTCACCTATCAAGGAAAGCCCCTTAGAATCATGGCAGACTTTTCAGCACAAACCCTCAAGTTAAGACAAGCTTGCAGTGAAGTATTTCAAGCCCTGAAAGAAAGCAACTTTCAACCCAGATTGATGTACCCTGCAAAACTTCCTTTCAAAATAGATGGAGAAATAAGATACTTCTATGACAAAGAACAACTAAAGAAATTCATGTATACCAAACCAATCCTAGAAAGAAGGCTGAAAGATATACTAGAGAGAGACAAAAATGACTACAATTCCCAGAGCAACAACAGAAAGAAACCACCAGGCAGGGCAAGCAATTAAGCAAGGGGGAAAACCAGCAAACCAACAACAGGAAAATAACATGACAAAGTTAAGCCAGTACATATCAGTTATATCCATCAATGTAAATGGCCTCAATTCACCAATTAAAAGAAATAAGTTGACAGAGTGGATCAAGAAACAGTATCCAACAATATGCTGTATACAAGAAACATATCTGATTGAAAAGGAAACTCATAGACTAAAAGTCAAAGGGTGGAAAACAATATACCATGGGACAAGAACCCAGAAAAAAGCAGGAGAAGCTATTCTGTTTGCAGACAATTTGAACTTCAAGTCAAAAATGATCAAAAGAGATAAAGAAGGTCACTACATACTTGTTAGGGGAAAAATTCAAGAGGAAGAACTAACAATCATAAATATATATGCACCAAATTCAGGAGCACCCAACTATGTAAGACAAATACTAATAGACATGAAAAACCAAATAAGTAATAATTCAGTTGTAATAGGGGACCTTAATACCCCATTGTCACAAAGAGATAGGTCAACTAGACAAAAAGTCAGCAAAGAAATAACAGAACTGAATGAAACCTGTGAACAAATGGAATTAGTGGACATTTACAGAGTGCTCCACCCAACAACATCAGAATACACATTCTTCTCAGCTGCACATGGGACAGTCCTAAAATAGACCATATATTAGCCCATAGAACATGCTTAAGTAAATGCAATGATATTAAAATTATCCCATGCATAGTATCTGACCATAGTGCCCTGAAATTGGAAATTAATGACAAAAAACCCTGCAAAACCCACATAAACACATGGAAATTAAATATCAACCTTTTGAACAACCAATGGGTGACAGATGAAATTAAAGAAGAAATTAGACAATACCTAAAATTCAATGGAAATGCAGATACAACATACCAAAACTTGTGGGATGGGATGAAAGTGGTGCTAAGAGGGAAATATATAGCAATGAACTGCCACATCAGAAAAACAGAATGAGCACAAATAAACAACCTAATGTTATGCCTCAAGCTTCTAAAAAAAAGAAGAGCAAGTCAAGCCCAAAGCTCACAAAAGAGAGGAAATTATAAAGATGAGAGTAGAAATTAGTGCAATTGAGACTAAGAAAACAATACAAAGAATTAATGAATCAAAGAGTTGGTTCTTTGAAAGAAAAAATAAAATTGATAAACCTCTAGCCAACCTTATCAAGAAAAAGAAAGAAAAAACTCAAATTCATGTGATAAGGAATGAAAAGGGTAAAGTTACTACAGATCCCATGGAAATTCAGAAGATCATAAATACTTTGAAAATCTTTACTCAACATAGGTTGGAAAACACAGAGGAAATGGACAAATTCCTAGAAATGTATGAATTGTCAAAGCTGAACCAATTATAACAATTTTGAATAACCCAATATCAGCTACTGAAATTGAAAATGCAATTAAAAACTTACCTACAAAGAAAAGCCCAGGTCCTGACGGATTCACAGCTGAATTTTACAAGAAATTTAGAGACGATTTAATGCCAATACTCCTCAAACTCTTCAATGAAATTGAAAGGGAAGCAATCTTTCCTGACTCATTCCTGGAGGCAAGTACTACTCTGATAACCAAAACCAGAGAAGGATCCAACCAAAAAGGGGAACTATAGGCCCATCTCCCTAATGAACATCAATGCAAAGATTCTCAATAAAATACTGGCAAATAGAATGCAGCACATCATCAAGAAGACTATACATCATGGCCAAGTGGGATTTATCCCAGGAATGCAGGGATGGTTTAGCATATGTAAATCAATAAATGTAATACACCACATCAGTAGAGCCAAAGATAGGAATCCCATGATCATCTCAATAGACACAGAGAAAGCTTTTGATAAAGTCCAGCACTCATTCATGATAAAAACCCCACAGAAACTCAGAATAGATGGCATCTTCTTCAATCTTATACAAGCCATCTATGACAAACCAACAGCCAACATTATATTAAATGGACAAAAACTGAAAGCTTTCACTCTAAAATCAGGAACAAGACAAGGATGTTCACTATTACCACTCCTATTCAATACAGTGATGGAAACATTAGCCAGAGCAATTAGACAAGACAGACAAATAAAAGGAATAAGGATAGGAAAGGAAGAAGTTAAATTACCACTATTTGCAGATGATATGATACTCTACATAGAAGATCCCGAAAACTCCATCCAAAGACTACTAGAGTTAACAAGCAAATTCAGCAGTGTAGCTGGATACAAAGTCAGCACTCAAAAATCAATAGGATTCCTGTACACAAACAAAAAACTCACTGAGAGAGAAATTATGGATATAACACCTTTTATAATAGCATCCAAAAATTGAAATACTTAGGAATCAACCTAACAAAGAATGTAAAAGACCTATAGATTGAAAACCTTAGTACTCTAAAAAAGGAGATTGAAGAAGATTCCAGAAAATGGAGATATCCCTTGCTCTTGATTAGGAAGATCCAACATTGTGAAAATGGCCATGCTCCCAAAACTGTTATACAGATTTAGTGGAATCCCAATCAAAATACCATTAATAAGCTGGGCCTGGTGGTGCACGACTGTAATCCCAGCACTTGGGAGGCTGAGACAGGAGGATTGTTTTGAGTTTGAGACCAGCCTTGGCTACAAAGTGAGCTCAAGGCCAGCCTGAATGGCATAGCAAGGCCCTGTCTCAAAAAGAGAAGGGCCGGGGATCTAGCTCAGTGGCCTAAGCACCTGCCTGGCAAGCGTGAGGTCGTGAGTTCAATCCCTGGTGCTGTAAAAACAAATAAACAAACACAAAACACACAAAAAAACCAAACCATTAATATACCTCACAGATCTAGAGAAAATATTCCTAAAATTCATTTGATACAGAAGAGACCTAGAATAGCAAAGGCAATCCTGGACAACAAAAGTAAGGCAGGAGGCATCTCAATCCTTGACTTGAAGTTAAACTACAAAGCTACAGTGATAAAATCAGCATCATACTGGCAAAAAAACACAACTGAAGATCAATGGAACAGATTAGAAGATACAAACACAACTACAAAGACACTCAGCCACCTTATATTTGACAAAGGGGGTAAACTTGTTCAAGGGAAGAAAGATAGCTTCTTTAACAAATGGTGCTGGAAAAATTGGTTTTCTACATGTCGAAGACTGAAATTAGACCCATATCTATCACCATGCACTAAACTAAAGTCAAAATGGATCAAAGATCTAAATATTAAAATAGAAACACTAAATCTACTAGAAGACAAGGTAGGTAGAAATCTTGAAGACACAGAGGTAAGCAAAGAGTTTATGAACAAAATGCAAACCACATGAGAAATACTTCAAAGAATCTGCAACTGGGATCTCATCTTGTTAAAAAGTTTTGCACTTCAAAAGAAATCTCCAAAAGAGCAAAAAGAAAACCCATAGAATGGGAAAGAATTTTAGCCAGCTCTCCTTCAGACAAAGGAGTTATGTCTAGAACATATACAGAATTGAAAAAAAATCAGAACCCCCAAACTCAAAGACCCAATCCAAAAATGGACATCTGAGATGAACACACACACTTCTCAGATAAAGAAATACAAATGGCAAGTAAATACATGAAGAAATGTTCAACATAACTGGTCATTCGAGAAATGCAAATTAAAACAACACTGAGGTTCCATCTCACTCCAGAAAGAATAGCCATCATGAAGAAATCAACCAGTAATAAATATTGGTGGGATTGTGGGGAAAAAGGAACTCTTCTCCACTGTTGGTGGGAGTGTAGACTGGTATGACCACTATGGAAATCAGTATGGAGATTCCTCAAAACACTAAGATTGGAAGTCTCATTCAATCCAGATATATTCCCCTTCTGGGTATTTTCCCAGAAAAATCAAAAATGTCATGCCACTGTGATATACGTGCAACCATGTTTATAGCAGCACAATTTTTAATAGATAAATCTTGGAAACAATCCAAATGCCCATCAATTGCAGAATGAATAAAAAGGATGTGGTATTTTTATATAGTGGAATATGACTCAGCTATAAAAAAAGATAATCTTGAGGATTTTATAGGTAAATGGGGGCAACCTGAGACTATACTCATAAGTGAAATAAATCAGACTCATATTTGTAAATATCATGTTGTCTTCCTAGTGTAAAAAATAAATAATAATAAAAAAC
>RJWT010033131.1:0-13973 GCA_004365215.1 Cuniculus paca
CATGGTGACCCATTGTTTCTAGGAGACATAAGCAACTGGAACTGGAACAGAACTAGTACCTGTACAACTAAGAAATGGAAATATACTGGCTGGGGGGGAGCATTTTTTTGTTTCAAAGGAAGACCGACTGATCAAGAAAAGCAAAGACCACGGCTTGTGATAGGCAGACATTCAAAGGCCTACAGAGGAGGAGAGCTTGGCGGGGATGGGAAGTCTCACATATGTCCTGATTGGAGGCTGTTGTCCTGGGGAAGCTGAGGGAGATCACAAGTACAGGGTAGCCTATATGATCAATTAAGGGAGTGTATTTGACTTTCTCTGGTTGGTCCTAAATTGGAAGTGGGGACAGAAATTAGGGAAGATTTTGCTTATTAATGTGGTCCTGGCTATTTCCAGTTGTTTATTATTGTTCCTGGAGTATTGAAAGTCTGCCTTATAGCAGGCTGGTCTCCTGGCTGGATATTGTGAATAGGGCATGGTTTCCTGTGGAGATTGCTACAGGCGGAGAGTTGGAGGTCTATTTTTATATACAGTCTGACCACTGTCCATTTCATACTCAGCTCTCTCTTATTTCACCTTAAGAGGTAACATCCAAAAACATCACATGATAATTTTTCCTGTCTTTTCTTGAGCTGTGACCTGTTCTAACAGCTGTCAAACGCTGCTACTTTGTAGCAGTGAGAGCTGAGAAAGGACATCAGGTGTCTCCTAGGAGCCCCACTGAGGCCAAGCAACTCCACCATGGCACTTCTGTGAGTAAGGGGGCTATGGAGGGAGACAGGTGGCAGCGCCGAGGCAGACCGGCCTTTAGAAAAGACTCGGGTTCACTGGAAAGAACACCTCTGTCATTAAAGATTTGTAAGAGTTAGTGCTCAGCCCTGCTGATTAGTCAGCAGAAAGGCTGTCACTGCATCCTTTTGCTTGGGGCAGTTTACCCAAGGCTGAGGACGAAGGAATCTCTTCGTGCTTCCTTGGAAAGCTTTTTAGGATGAAACCTAGGATATATGACTCATCCATGGGTTTCTAAGGTGACATATGAATATATACCTGAGTAAATGTTTCTTCTTTAATGATCCTGAATACAGCAATCATTTTAGGCCAGCACTACGCTCTAGTGAAGCTATTATAATTCTTACCCACATAAAACTATACGAGCATTAACTAATGCATGGAAGCCCTCCACACAATCAATGTGTACACACATTCAAGTTCATTTTATTAGTCTTGAATCACACTTCTTCTCTTTTAAATGGATCATGGTTTATAGTGGTTTACCTCCATGTTAAAATATTTGTCATATCTGTATTTGTGTGATGTTGAAACCTTGACCAGAAATACTATTCCTGATTAAACTTGCCTCAGACTTTAGGGATGCATGGATCCTGCACAATTCATCTTTAATATGTGTTGGCTCAGTGGATCTCCTTGTTTAAGAGTAGCTCACTGATACCTCGGAGGGGAGTTTGCAGTCACGGCTGCTGGAGTCTGACAATGGGATAGGGCAGCAGATGGCCCAGGAAATGACACAGGACAGTCTAAATAAGAGCCAAGCTCCTATTCCCTAATCCTAAGTCATGTTAGTTCCATAAATTCCAGTTTTCATATCAGTTATTTTAAAGCAGAACTCATAGTGGTCTACAATTCATGACTGAAATATATTCTGTAATGCATTGTGAGCAAATTCTCTCCCTCAACATATTGCAAGTCTAAAGTATCATGAATAGCAATAGTTTCTATTTATGGGGTACTCTGTATGTGCTAGGCATTCTTATAAGCACATATCCTATATAATCCCATCATACTTGGCAATAATCCTTCAAGGCAGAAACACAGTTGAATATAAATTTTAAAAAATACATGCTACATATGAGTGTTGTGAAAAATTATCATAATTCTGAAATGTTTAATATGTGAGCATGAGCCATAAAAATAGTATAGTGATTCTTTAACGTACTGCATAAGTAAGATTTTTGTTCAGGTTTGATCACCTCAATCTTTGTGTGTGTGTGTGTGTGTGTGTATGTGTGTGTGTGTGTGTGTGTTTTGAGACAAGGTCTCGTTATGCTGTCCAAACTGGCCTTGAACTCACTGTTTAGCCCAGGCTGGCCTCGAACTTGCAGGGATCTTTCTGCCTCAGCTTCCTGAGTGCTGGGATGATAGGCATGCTCCACTCACCTGGCCAATTACCTCAGTCTTAAAAGGGTTAACAAAGAAGAAAAACATGACTAAGGAAGAGGAGATTCATACTGAAGAACAGTAAGTATATACAAAGTACACTTTGCTAAGTAACAGAAGAGAAGCTAAGGGTAATCTGATTATGGTTATCAAATTGTTTTTCAGGAGTATATAATATCCAGAAGAAATTCTACAAGAAGAAATGGGCTTAGGTAAAACCAGGAGAGATTTTTGTCAGATAAAGAGAGAAATGTTCAGTGGAGGTGGTATATTCTATCACCTAGTTTTGTGATAGGAAAATGTCCAAGATTGAAAAGTAGAGAAGTGCTATTGAATAGTTTCAAGAGTATTTAAGAGAACTCCTAGCCAACTTTTGGTACTTTTGAAACATCTTTTGAGTTCATGGTTGCTGATGATAGCTGAGAAAGGAAGAGGATGGAGCACCATGGTGTGTGGACAATGGGACAAGGACAGTTAAGAAGGGTGTTGGCTCACTCAGATGAGTCCTGAAATCTCATTGCATCTTAATGGTGTATACTGCCATATGCTGTACAACAAGATTTTGTCCAGAGATGGACAGCATAAGAGGTGTGATCAAAATATGATATTTACAGTTTAAAAAATATTGTAGTAAAAGACACATTGTCGTTAATCTCTCTCAAAGCACTCCCCTTCACTTCAAACACACTCGTTCCATTATTCTTGCCACTTTCTGAAGCAGTTCTGCAAGTTCTCTTTCATGACTGTCTTTTCATGGCTGCCTGAATCAATTCAAAACATTTAGGACAAATCCTGTCAAATGAAAATGTTGCAGTGTGTCTTCATCCACTTTACTCACTGGATTTTTCATCATATAACTTCTGGCTCTTCCCCAACGTAAAAATGATCATGATGGCTAAATGTTTTGAATTGAGTCAGAACACTGAGGCAACCATGACAGTGCAATTAAAAACCTGATGAAAACGACCTCCAGAACTGCTTCAGAAAGTGGCAAGAATGATGAGATAAGTCTATTTAATGTAAGGGGGAGGATTTTGAGAAGAATTAAGGGCAGTTGTCGTCTACTGTAATAATTCTTAAACATTTAAATATTCACCATGTTTTGATCACATCTCTTATATACCAGAGGTCTTATAAGGTAACATATTGCCCAGGGATGTCACAGCCACCTTAGTTTGTATGATGGATTCATACAACCATGCATTTCTCAGAATATGTCCCTATTCTTAATTGATGTGTGACTGAATGTATAGCAGCAAATCCAGCATCACCTACTGCTGTGATGAGTTTGTGTGCATGTCACGATCATATATACTTAGGTACAAAGCAAAACAAAACAACACAACACAAAACAAAACAAAACAAAACAAAGCACTTTGTATTCTAAGGTAAGCAAACAAACAAAAAGTCCCCATGGGATCACCCTATCTAGTTAAAGTCCCCACAATAAATAAACCACAACTCTAACTCGACAGGTTGATTTTTGTATCAAGCAAGTTTTGCCCATGTTCAGTGCTGATGTCTGAAGATAGGAGATGATCACTGTAGATGAAATGCTGTAGCAACACTTGTTTTCCCATGAGGAGTGGACTGTGAATGTGGTGACATTCTTCTTCTCTGTGTAGATGATGGCGTATTTTGATTTCGGGAATATCTGCTTGTTTTTGCTTTGTGATTAAACTATACAATGAGCCTGTGATCCTGCACTTTCTGTCCTGTTCTATTTTGAGTGTGTGTGCTTTTCTTCATTGACAAAATGCTGCTTCTCTTTAAGAGGTGCTTTTGACCTCAGGAAGAGAAATGTCAGTTTCCATGCTTTGTAAGACTGTGGGAGCTAAGCTTGGTGGGAACGCAATCATAAAAGCTTCCTGGGGTACTTTGAAAATGCAGATGGTAATGCATCTGGTGGTGGGGACTGAAAGAGGTCATGTGACCTGGAATAGCAAAAAGAAAAGACGTGGGCTGGAGGGTGAAGTACCTCCAGGCTCTCATAACAGAAGGAAAGGGGCAAAAACAATAGGAGAACCAAACAGGCAGGTAAGAATTGGGGCAGTGTCCCAAAGATGAGACTAGAGAAATGATGGGAAATACCAAACATGAAACTGTATTTTTCTCTTTTTGAGTTCATTAAATGTACTTGGGTTCTTCTATTAGCTGCTGTCTTAGTCCATTGTGCTGCTACAACAGCATGCCTAAGACTGGGTAATTTATAATGAACAGAAATGCATTGACTCAGCATTTTTATGATGGAGATGCCTCTAAAAATGATCTTTGTTTCAAGGGTAGAGAGAAACTGCAGTAAGAGAGCTGACTACAGTTTTATTCCTTGTCGATCTGAATTCCCAGCAGCGTTCCTGATATGCAATCCAGAGCCCATAACCCTGAGGTAACCTAGTTGAAGAATCTGAGTTGAGAGCTCATCTCAGTGGCCTGTGGTTTATACTGTTGAGGCCTCACATTATATAAAGATGGATGTGTTGACTTCTGATTCTGGAGGCTGGGAATCCACAATGCAAGTGCAGTGCCTGGCACAGGCCCGTTTGGCTGTGTATCTCATGTGGGGCCACCACATGGGGGAGGGGCAGAGAGATCTTGAGAGAAGGCAGGAAGTTGAACTTGAAGCCTCAGTCTCTTTTATAATCAGTATTAATCCATTCATGAGGGTGAAGCTCTTTGACCTAAACACCTCCCATTAAGCCCCACCTCCCAACATCATTGCCCTGGGGATTATTTTCAACACATGCTAGTTGGGGGACACCTTCAGATCATTGTAATAGCTGAATTTAATAAGCACTCATGAAGTACCAGCTACCGAGCCAGGCATGCTTGAAACAGTCTCTGCTTCATCCTCACAGCACAGTGTTTTGCCCCTGTTTTAGTGAAACATAGCAGAAGCTCAGACAGATTAAGTAACTTGCTGTGGACACAGCTGGTGAGCTATCAAAGTGAACTTTGAAACCAGGCTGATAACTCCACTGCCTGTATCCCCGTCATTCCCTGGCCTGCCTTATGACTTCACTGGTGGCCTATGTTGGAATATCTTTACCTTCCAAGGACTGGGCTATATTCTGTCCTATGAATTTTCTTTTTTTTTATTCTAAAATGAAAAAATGAATAAAAATGATGATACAGAATTTCAAAACAAAATAATAGGAGGTTAACAATGGTCAATATGTTGCGTATTGTTTTCTTCAAAGTATTTGCTCAGATTATAAGACATAGGCATGAAAAAATGATCAAACAATGAAAGCACAAACCATTCTTTTTGATGAACTAACAGAGATTACCAAGATTAGTGGTATAATTATCTAATATATATATATGTATAGTCTTTATTTCTTCTTTCTTTTCTCCTTTCCCCATCTCAATTGTTCTTTCCTTTTGAGCAGTTTCTTCTTTCATTTTCACGATAGCTATTGTATATTCTGGGTCTTATTTACTCTTTCAGTTTTTTACATTAGGGAGACAATACAATGTTTACACATGTGAGTCTGATTTATTTCACTTATGAGTATGGTCTCAAGTTGTATCCATTTACCTGTAAAAGCCTCGAGTTTATCCTTCTTTATAGTTGAGTAGTACTCCATTGTATAAATATATCACATCTTTTTTATCCATTCCATAGTTGATGAGCATTTGGGTGGTTTCCAAGATTTAGCTATTACAAATTGCACTGCTATAAACATGGGTGCACATATATCACTGTGGTATGATGCTTTCAATTCTTCTGGGAAAATACCCAGAAGGAGAATATCTGGATCAAATGGGACCTCCAATTCTAGTTTTTTGATTAATTGCCACAGTGATTTCCATAGTGGTTGCCCAGTCTACACTCCCACCAACAGTGGAGAAGGATTCCTTTTCCTCCACATCCCCGCCAGCATTTGCTTTTGGTTGATTTCTTGATATTAGCCATTCTTTCTGGAGTGAGATGGAATCTCGGTATTGTTTTAATATGCATTTCTTGAATGACCAGTGATGTTTAACATTTTTTCATATATTTATTTGCCATTTGTGTTTCTTCACCTGAGAAGTACATATTCATCTCAGATGCCCATTTTTGGATTGGATCTTTGAATTTGGAAAGTCTGATTTTTTTCAATTCTTTATATGTTCTAGATAGAAGTCCTTTGTCTGAGGGACAGTAGGCTAAAATAATTTCCTACTCTGTAGGTTTTCTTTTCACTCTGTTGGTGATTTCTTTTGACATGCAAAAACTTTTTAGTAAGGTGAGATCCCAGTTGTTGACTCTTTGAAGTACTTCCCATGCAGTTTGAATTTTGTTCATGCCTACCCTATGTTTTCAAGATTTCTACCTGCCTTGTCTTCCAGTAGATTTAGTGTTTCTGTTTTAATATTTAGATCTTTGATCCATTTGGACTTTAGTTTGGTGCATGGTGATAGACATACATCTAGTTTTAATCTTTGGCATGTGGAAAGCCAATTTTTCCAGCACCACTTATTAAAGAGGTTATCTTTCTTCCAGGGAACATGTTTGGTCCCTTTATCAAAGATAAGGAGGCTGAGTTCGTTTATAGTTGTTGTCCTATGAATTTTCAACTAAGTTTAAATGGACTATTTAAGTATTTATCAAGCAATTTGCCATTACAGAAGAAAAAAAATGAAAAAAGAAAAGAAAACCAGAATCTACATTTTCAGGAGAATGATTATTACAAAAAGGCACAAACTTGGTCCCAGCAACTCCACCCAGCAACTTCAGAACCAGGCTTGCATTCTGCTCTGGAGATCATGTCAGGCAGTCATCTTTATTAGCTTTTGCTTTTCCTGCTCACTTCATCAGAAAGCCAGCATATGTGTATACCTGTTTTCAGAGGGAAAAGAAAGTTAAACTGATTAATTCTGGGGTATCATTTAACATTTTTATAATCTCTCTGGGGCCTAATATTTGTCATAGAACTTATCACAAATACAAAAGCACAACTAAAGTGCAACTTCTTGACATGCTGGCAATTGCTTTCTGCTTTAACGTGAGGTCAGATGCCGCTCTCAGTCCTATGGCAGGCCTCGCCACCAGAATAGATTAATTTTGTCATTACCCTTTCTCAATTTCTGCCTTTGACCAGAAAAAAGAGGTTAATTGTGTGCCATTTCTCAGGAGAATGAGGTATCAGCATTTTAGTTCCTGATATTCTATGAATTGCAGGCAGCTAATTAAAACTTAAAGATTAGACGAGCTATTTTGGCTAAGAGGCCATTTGCAGGATTGTGAAATGAAGAGAACAAAGGATTGTCTTTTCTTTTTATTCCTACAGTTTAAATGAAACTTCATGGTAAAATAGAACCTTGAATTGTTTTGCATACTGAGTACTCATTGTGTTGATTCCAATTTTAATTCTGTGGCAAATGATACAATATCTGAAAGTTATTGAGGGTTAACATGGAGATTATTGGGAATGTTAAATAGCAAGATTTGTGTTCTAAGGCTCCGCTTGACCCTTCCGGACCTCTGAGAGACATCTTAAAGTCAGATAGGGACCACTTAAAGATTCTATTAGATGTCCTTAATTGCCATCTCAGAACTCACTTCCTTTTTAGATCTTCTATTTTCCCTCACAGTTAACTGTTGAGGTACTTCACAGTAGATTTGTGGATTCAAATAATGAGCTTTTTCTTGGGTTCTTCTATGCATTTCTTTGGGCATTACTGAAATCACCAAGAACTTGCATCTTTGGGGTGTGAATCAAGGAAAGCCCAAGTCCTTACCATACCTGTGTGCAAATTAGAAAAAGAACATCTTCCGCCAATTCAGTCTGTATTGGTTACTTTTTCTCGTTGCTGGGACAAAACACCTTATGCCCAAAGTGAAGCAAGGAAAGGTTTATTTAGCTTACAGTTCTGGAGATTTCAGTCCATAATCAGCTGGCTCCAAAGCAGAGTGGAATGGCAGTGGGGCAACACTTCAAGGCAGCAGCCAGAGCAAAAGAGAGAAGACAATCCTCTTCTCTACCCTCAAATTGTACTCAGCTCCCCCCTGCCACCTTCAGGGTGGGTGTAACACACAAAATGTCCTTGTCCTCCTTTGCACAGGATGAGGATATTTACAAAGTAAGAACCCTGGCTCCCTGCTGAGTCTCTCAGTTAAACTTCTAAACTTCTCAAGTTGACACAATGTATTAACCATAAGAAGTCCCTACAGACAAGTGTCTGGGAAAGCTGAGTGTGGTTGGATGTTTGCTTCTACCCTCTTCCTGGCACTGTTCCCTTATAGGGTGCAAAACCCACAAAGCAGTTTACAGTGACCATGACCCAAACAACCTTTTCCAGTTTAAATTTCCCAAGCATTCATCTCAAATCCTTCTTGATATAAAATCATTTTTTCTCCCTGAGATAAAGGTAGGTGAGATGAGATATGGGCAAACATCCAAATGCAAACTTCTTGGTGCAAAACCATGCCTTCCCTACCGCCTAAGCTCCTAGTTTTTCCTTCCATCCAAAATTGAACAAAAACCTCCTAGTGGCCAGAAACTATTTGTTCTAGATACTGGAGGGTTTTTGTCAGGAAGGAGACAAGGGTGTGGACTCCGCAGAAATTGCAATGTAGTGTAGTGAGATGCCTTAAATAACTACACGAGAAATTAATAATTTTCCCCTGGATATATGCAGTGATAGTGAAATAGGGGGGCTTTGGAAGTTTTCAATTAGCAGACCTGACCTAGACAGAAAAGTCATGGGAGGTCTCCCAGCAAGATGATGTTTATGTTGGAACTTGAAAGATGAAGAAATAACCAGGCTGGTAGAGGGGCAGCAACAGAGCAAGGGAGAAAAAACATTTCACTCAAAACAAGAGCATGGTCAAAATCTCTGGAGCTGGAAAGAATTTGGTGCAGTCTAAGAATTAAAATAAGGTTGGAAAGACAGGAGCTTGAAGGGATGGGGAAAAAGGCCAAATCCTGGGACCTGGAGTCCATACTCAGGATTTGGTGTTCTACCCCAGGAGGAACTAGAATCTATTCTGATACTCAGTTGTGAGCAGAGAGCTAAAGCAATCAAACTTTGTTTTTCTAGTGCAGGGATCAAACCTGGAGTACCACACATGGCTTCAAATTTTTATTGTAAATAACCTCTCTAGCTATGAGAGAAAAAAACCAAAACAGAACAGAACAAAACAAACAAAAACAACTAAAAAGGATCAGGAGTGGATTCAGGAGTCTGTGTAGAGGCTGCTGCTTCAGTTTAGACAACAACAATGGCAAATTGTACATAACACTGATACTAAATACGGAAATGTAAATGTTAGAGAAACTTTTGAGAAAACTTCAGATTGGAAAAGCAACAGGAATTGGTGATGTATTGGCCAAGGGAAGGAGAGAAGAAATGTGTCAGAGATAGATTTGGAGAGTGAGACCCTGAGAGTGGACACACTGTATTTATAGTGTCTGTGACTTCCAAGTTGAGTTGGCAGTCAGGTATATAAGACCTGGAACATGGCTCAGGGTAGAGCAGAGGGTCTAGTTGAGATTCCCAGGTAACAATTTTGAGTGGTATTAATATGCATAGTTGCATGATTTTTCTACAACACTTAGTTATCCAGGTGCTGTTACAGAAACGACTGATGATCAGACTTCATTGAAGGTAATAAGGCTATGGGAAGAGTGAGGGGCAAAAGAATTGTGAGAACTGGAAGTATGATAATGATGGATAATGGGATGGAGAAGGGATAGGGAGGGAACCGAAGACAAAGAAGGAGAAAGGGCCGGGAGGAAGCAGATGCTCATGGGGCTGGTTGCCCACAGGACTGAATAACAGTTGCAGTGAGAGTACATATTAGTTTTTTGTGGCTGCTGTAACAAATGAGTGCAAATTCGGGGCCTTAAAACAAAAGAAATTTTATTCCATCATGGTTCTGGAGGTTGTAAGTCTGAAATTATTTTCACTGGGCTGAAATCAAGGTGTCAGCAGCACCATACACCCTCTCTAGGCTGTAGAGGTTAAAATTCATTCTTTGTTTTAAGAGTTGTATCACTCTGATTCCTGCTGCCTTGTCTTCATACGAGTTTTCTCCTTCTGTTTTTATTTAATCTCTTTTTGCTGATATAAGGACATTTGTGATTTCATTTAAGGCTTACCTGGATAATCCAGTCTACTCTCCTCATTTCAAGATCCTTAATTTAATCAAATCTGCTTATTGTAAATTTTGGAAGTGTCTGTTTTGGAAGTGACACAGTTTTTGGATGATGATAGTCAAGAATGGGACTATGAGGATGGTATCTAAGGTAGAGGATAGAAGGAGTTCATGAGAGATGAGGGCAAGGAAATAAGAGTCCAGAATATTGAATTGGTATCAACATAGAACTTGAGGCCACATTGGACAAAAATTTTCGAGGTCAATTTTTAGTCTTCAGAGAATCAGGAAAAGTAATTTGATGTCAGAAGAAGTCATAAAAAAGAGAAAGAAATGTTGAATGGAATTAAACCATTAAAAGAGTGAAAGAGAAATTGTCTGGAAGCTATTTCCATCTTACATCACTGTCCTCAATTCCTTACTTCACTTAACCCTTTGTAGTTTAGAAAATGATCACATTTGGAGGTAAATTTTAGAAATTACATAACCAGTATTCCTTGAGGTGAATATTTGAAATATTCCTACAAGCATTGCTTTTAGAACACTCTTTTGAAATTGGTTTATTTTTCCTTTCTTGAATGATCTTGGAAATTACTTACTTGATAAATGAGTTGCCTCTTAAAGATGTATTCTTTTAAAAATTTTGCCCCCTAATTGTATATTCAAGAAGCCATAGTAGTCTTTAGCACAAAGAATTGCTTAGTTCACTTCTTCTAAATCATGTGATTTTTTTTCATCAACATGTTTCTCTCCTGGGTGGCAGCTATAGCTAGGGTTTAAATTTAACATGAGAAATAGCCTACCCAGTTTGTACTCAAGCCCTTGTTCTTGTTCTACGAGAAATTCTGTTTTCTACCTACCTGTATTTTACCGTCGTATCTTCCTACTTAGATCTAACCAGGACCTGATACTCACCAGGCACATTCAGTGAGCAGATCATTCACATAGCCCCGGTCAATGTACATGAGACAACGTGAGCCTGGGAGGTTTCAGGGACCAACTAAGCCTAGTTCCTGCTTCTTTCCTGTGAGATAAAGGAGTTCTTAATTTTAGAGGGAGTGTAGTTATCATCAAGAAGCTTGGGTCATTGCTTATTGCCTTGCATTTTGGCCTATTGCGGACACCTATTTCTCATATTTCTCTCTGCAGCCTCTCTGGGTGACTTCATCTTTGAGCCCACAACTCTCGATTCTGTTCTTCCAGTTCTTTCTTGTGATCTGGATGCACACATCACACGTCCCATTCAGGGAGCGCATACTGTACCCTCGTTTAACTCTTTATTCTCCAGCCGAATGTCCACGGGCACTTGCTCCCATACTTGTGGGCAGCCCTTGCACAGTGCGTGAACTGGCGTTGCAGGCTGAGATTTAAGCTTTCTGCAAGTCCTCGAGATTTGAAGTGGCTTCTTTTGTCAGGGAAGTAGCTGCAGAACTTTTCAGAACCATTCCTGGTCCTTCCTCAGATTTTTGTAAGCCTCCACTTTCTTCTGAGTCAGTGTTTGGGGAAAAAACATCACCAGACATCAGGGAGCTAAACCTTAAACATGGGGTTGGAGCCAGGGATATAGCTCAGTGGCACAGTGCCTGCCTGGCAAGTATGACATCATAAGTTTGATTCACAGGACCAAAACACCAAAAGATATGGGGTTACCCTTTATTTCTCTCATTCCTCACCATCCACATCTAATTATTTTCCAGATTCTGTTTATTCTTTTGTACCTTCTTCTTTGTTCAATCTGTCCCACCCTTTCCACTTCCTACTGTCACCAATTTGGTTTTGAACCTTCTTGTTTTAGCATCTGAGGTACTGCAAGAGCAACCTGACTGCTTCTGCTGCCTTTAAAAAATTTTTTTTTATTTTTATTTTAAAAAGAGTACAGCCAACAAAATAAAACAGAGTAGAGTCAATCACTACAAAACAATGAACATGGTACATGACTTCTAAACAGGGTAAAAGGCAATCAGTAATGGCTACCATAATGCCTCTTGTTATCTGCAATATAACTGCCCATACCATCAGGAATAAATAAAATCAAACAAAATAGAACAGAATAAAAACAGTAAACAAACAAACAAACAAACAGAACAATGTAAGCAATACAGAGATTCAAGATACTAGTAAAACAGCAATGGCTACCATAATGCTTCTTGTTATCTTCAGAATAGTTGCCTACACCTTCAGACATAATACAATCAAAAAACACAGAGTAGAGTAAAATCAATCAAAACAAAACAATGAAAGCAATACAGGGTTTCAAAACAAGATAATTGGAAATCCTGGATGGCTTCAATTGTATATTTTGTTATCTTTAAAATAGCTGTCCATGCCATCAAGTATAATAAAATCAAACGAATCAGAATAAAACGAAACTAATCAGAAAAATGAAGACAATATGAGTTTCAAATCATGATAATAGATTAACAGTGGTCACTTCCTTCCCTTTTTAGATAATTCCTCCCCTTTGACTTTTCCAATATGTATTGTGCATTTTCGATCCCACTAACTCCTTTAGTTTGTTATACCAGGGAGACAACACGAAATTCACCCATGTGACTCTAAACCATTTCATCCATGAGCATGATCTCAAGTTGTCTCCATCCACCTACAAGAGCCTTGAGGTTATCTTCCTTTATAGCTGAGTAGGTTTCCATGACATAAAATATCATGTCTTCCTTATCCATTCTGCAGTTGATGGGTAAGTTACCCCTACTTTTTTCTTTTCTGAATCCCTGACACATTGAGCATTGTTCTCTCTCCTTTGACTTTCAGTCTGTGAATTTTCTTTCTAGTTAAATGTGTTTCTTATATAGAGCATATTGATGGATCCTGTTTCCTGATCCACTCTGCCTGTGTTTCTTTCAATTGGTGCATTGAGGCCATCTACATTAATAGTTATGGCCCTCTTGCACTGCATTGTCTCTGTCATGCTATTTTCCTGCCATTGGCTCCCTATTTTTCCTCACCATTCAATCGACTGGCCCCACTTGATGGTCCCTCTCTGCCATTGTTCCTGAGACCATGGTCTTTTTTATTTCTCTCTAGAATGTCCTTTAGTATTCTTTGTAGGGTTGGTTTGGTGGTCATGAATTCCTTCAGTTGGTCTTTGTCATGGAAGTATCTTGATTCTCCATTAATTTTGAAAGAAAGTTTTGCAGGGTACATCAGTCTGGTCTGGAAGTTGTTTTCTTTCAGGACTTGCATTACTTCACTCCAGCCTCTTCTTGACTTGATGGTTTGTGTTGAGAAGTATGCCATAATTCTGATGGGTTTTCCTTTATAGGTGATCTTTTCTTTTCTCTAACAGCTTTTAATATTCTGTTCTTCTGTTGAATTTCTGGGGTCTAGATTATTATATGTCTGGGTGTAGATTTGTTTTGGTTATGACTAGCTGGAGTTCTATATGCCTCACTTATTTGAATGTCACTTTCTTTTCCCATGCTTCGGAAGTTCTCAGAAATTATTTCTGTAAATAGACACTTGATTTCATTTGTCTTGATCCCTGCTTTTTTATTCACATTTTTAATTCTTAAGTTATGTTTCTTTGAATTGTCTTGCAGCCATTGAATTGTTATTTCCTGATTCCTTGTTATTTTTAAGAGATCTTTCCTTTTGTGATCACAAGCTGCAAACCTGTCTTCCAGGTTTGAAAGTCTGTCTTCAGTTTCTTTCAAATGTTTTTGCCAGCTTTCAGTGGTGTTTTTAATTTTCTGGATAT
>RJWT010033132.1:0-13971 GCA_004365215.1 Cuniculus paca
CCTTCCCTTCCCTTCCCTTCCCTTCCCTTTCCTTCCTTCTTTGTTTTCAGTCTGAACTTTGCCTTTCCCAAAGGAGCTGCTAAGGATCCAGATCTGTGCCTGACAGCTAGGACTTCATACCACTAGAATCTGTGTGCCCCCTGGAGAAAGGTAAAATCACTTGATGAAAGAAAGATAGAACCTCAACAATAACTGCCAGAAATTTCCTTTGCTATTCTCTTGTTACCCTGCAAGTTGTAGATCGCAGGCTGTTATGGTGCTGAGGAGGCTGAGCAGAGAGAGGACTGGGAAAGATGATGCAACACTAAAGAGTTTTGCCTTTTTACACAACTGTGCGAGCTTATTCCTGTAGGCCGGGCCTGTGATGTTGTACTGCCTACTCCCACGCTACCAGTGGGTAGCTCAAGGTTGAAAAGTCTCTCTGGACTCTGTGGGCAGGAGAAATGCATATGCTTACATAGCCAATTTGACCCAAAAGTCTTCAAAAATATTTTAATAATTACTTTGACAGAGAGGAAACACTGTAAGATAGTCTTGTACCCTGAATAGGGGTGAAGGAGCTCTGTCCTGAGGTTGTATGAAAGGCTGTTAATTGCCTATGTCTAACCTATGCCTAAAGTTAAAATTAATTACTTCTCATAGAAATAAATGTATCAGTAAATCTAAACTGAGGATGAATTCTGATTGAAGAACAATAAGCCACTGTAACAATCAAAGAGAAAAACCACACTGAGTGATATAAGCAATGCTTAAACCCCCACTTGAAATTTCAGTATACGAAATTATGGACTGTTACATTTGCATTTATTCAGTTCTGAAAATGCTGAAAAAAATAGAAATAAAAATAGGCCTGGAGAGAGGAGATGCAGGAAAAGTGGCCTGGTAGCCAAAGTGCTGCCATTGAACAGGACCTGGATCTAAAAATTCAGACCTATCAGGGTAGCAGCACAAAGACTTACACAGATACCTTGGGTAGAGATAGGATAGGGTGATAACATTTGTCCATTCAAGAGGAAGAAAAAATTGTGCCAAATGGTGCTCGAGGTGCACCCTGAATACTGTTTCTTATCTTTGTTCTAAAACCCAGTCATTGGCACTGACCATTTCTCTTCATTGGTAACGTAAAGCCCAGTGTATACTCGGTGGGTCCTGCCAAGCAGTATAGCAATTACTTCTCCAGACAGCCTGGTTTTAATCGACATTTTGGATACGTCTCAGCAACACTATTACTTTAATGAACTTTTTAAAGATATTAAGAATAACACTGTGGCATGGTCATGCTGAGTGAGTGAAAGTCTGATCCAGGCTGAACTAATTTAATTCACTCTTCCTTTTCTCCCTCTTTGTCTCTGCCTGTTAACAATCTAGAGGATATTTTTTCCTGTCCTCATCCATGTCTCCAGTTAAGTGACTCTAATTCTTAAGAACTATCGCAGGGTAGCCTTTCTATTTATTATTTTATTTATGTTGAGGTTTCTGCCTTAAAAAATTGGTGCCAGAAGATAAACTGCCTAAGCCTGCTTGGCCAAGAGCATTATTTAACTTGGATGAGAAAATGTAAAATTATGAAATTATTTATTCATCTGGTGCATAGCTCAAGCCTCATCCCACTCCATATATAAAAGCCATGGTGAAGGTTTGTTTCTTTCTTTTGCACGGTGTGAGGAACACCATCTTCAGGATGAGTTCTTTCCTATGCCTGTAGCTGTCAAAGTGCTTTTCTTAAAGTGGAAATAACTCTAATTTTTTAAAAAGAACAATTTTACTTTGCTTTTGTGAATTCTATATTATTGCCAGTGAGTGGCTATGTTACGGATTGAGTGTTTTTGTTCCCTCAAAAATGATATGCTCAAACCCAAATCCCCAGTGAGCTGGGGTTACATGAGGTCATGAGGGCAGAGTTCTCATGATGGGGTTCGTGGGCTTGCTGTCTTTCTCCTTGTGTGTGCATGGAGGAAAGGCCGTGTGAGCACACAGCCTGGAAGAGAGGTTTCACCAGAACCCCAGTATCCCGGCATGCTGGACTTGGATTTCCAGCCTCCAAGTCCATTGTTTAAATCACCCAGTCAATAGTATTTTATTAAGCAGCATGAGCAGACTGAGACAGGCACCCTGAATGGGTATAAATCTACTAGATTCTTAGCACCTCTCCTATGCACTGCTGTCCATCTCATGACACTGGCCAAGCTCCCTATTCCCATATACTCATTTGGGGGGCCAGTTGCTTGACATAAAGGTAGCAAGTTTCATACTAATGACATGTTCCATTCACCGAGTCCCTAGACAGTGCCCTGCTTGGTTCTAGCTGCTTTGCATACATTATCTCCTTTGTCCTTCTAATAGTCTGTTGGTTAATATTATTATCCTGATTAAAAAAGTGAAAATAGGCTTATAAAGGCTAAGGGAATAGGTAAGCATCTTGTTGAATAAAAAAAGCAGAGATTTAAATCCAGGTTTGTTTAAACTTTATAGTCTTTTAAGGAGTGTGTGCTTTTAGATTGGAATGCATTTAGGGCAGAATGAATCAAGAAGCTTAGTCAGTTAGAGTTGGCCACCAGTAATATAATACATTGGAGAATTAGCTTTGGGTCTCAACACTTCTTGGTTCCCACCATTCTCTTCCAGTTTTCCATGCCTCTATTTTTTCTTTCCTCAGAATTTCAGTACCCTCTAGCCAACCTTCCTGGAGAAGGGCCCTGGGAACCCCTATCCCTCCCTGCAATCAAAACTTGCTTGTTCTTGTTCCTCCCTTTATAATTCTTCTCTGTGCTTTCTAAGTGGCAAATTTCTAATCTGATCCATGAGCTGGATGTACTATAGTGGTTGATTTCTTAATAGGCTCTATCCTTTCATGGACACAAAAGTATGCTTGGCACAAGCATAGATAATTGTCTGTTGTATCCATTTTTACTGTCTTTAGTAGTGGAACCCAAGTCTCACTGGGCATATGTCCATGTAGTAAGGACTAAATTTCCGAGCCTCTCTTGTGTAAGGTGGCTCGAGAGGCAGTAAACGATGCTGAGAGACCTGATCTAGTTGGTGCCTGAACTGCACATAGGTATGGCCTCATTTGTATCAAAGTGTGGCCATGATCTATCTGTATTCTGGCAAGTTGGATGTGAGCAGAAGTGGTATGTATAATTCTAGGCTCTGCCTTAAAAGTCAGGGGCATATCCTCCCCCTTTTTATTCTTGAACTATACAGACAAAGACCACTCTAGAAGTGGTGGAGAAGTAAGACAGAAGCAGCCCAGGCCACTGGTATGATGGGGCCACCCTTTTAACTCTGGGCAGCTTATTCCCAGAGGGCCACTTGTAGAAGAAGAGAAGTTCTACTTTGCTTACATTTATATTATTTTGGGCTTCTGCCGGATTAGCTGATCCTCTAACAAAATTAATGCAACTCAGGAAAGGAACTTTTAAAAACAATGCTTTATTCTAAAAGAGTGGCCCCAATGCCGGGCATCTGAAATGCCATGGCAGGCTATTATGGTGACACTCTCCGAGTAGGCATTGGGGTGCCTCTTAATTCTAACCAGGTATTTGGTCACCTATTTTAACTTTCAAGAGGTGATTCCTTCCCCAGTCGTCCTCAGGAGATCCTTGAAAAGTTTCCTGGATTTGTTGACTTTTCAGGTAAAGGCTGGTATCCTGCCAGAGTGCCTCTCACATCAAAATCAAGGGAAGACAGTAATCAAAGCTCTGAACTATCACGGCTGATGTTTGCAGCTGGTCAATCAAAGAAATGGAAAATTTATAGCTCTTAAAATGTGGGATTCATTTAGGAGTGAAGAGCATTCATTTAAGTGATCCAACCTCAAAATTGTTTTCAGGCCTCCACTGAGCCCCAGTACTCTTCTTAATTGTGAAACTATGTAGTTGGACCTACAATGAGACCATGAGCCGGTATGAAAATGCTTCATTCTCATGGTATAAGAAATGCCTCACTAACTAGGTATTTGTGACACTTTTCTCCAGGCTGTTCTATATGATCTGGAAGGAAATGGCTCACTAGACACATTTAATAAGCTTATAAGAAGAATCTTTAAGCAGAAAAAGTGTGCCTTAAATCCTTTGGAAAGAGAGAAGGTGTAAAAGTAAAGCTTTTTTAAAATTAGAAATGATTTTATTTGTTCATTAAAAGTGAAATCGGAAGAGACCTCCACTTCGAGACACCACGCAAGGCATTACTATCACACTTTAGTTCTTCCTCTTTAAACAGTTCTTTCCGATTTTACAAGCCCTTACGGGCTGGTTCAAGAGTGCCTCTGTGGGCTTTGGCCTCCACTCACTGCTTACCTTGCTGCTCCTAGCTTTCAGCATTATTTCTTGACCACTGTTTTGGCTCCTACGCTTTCCCTCCTATTGCTATGAACTATGAGACTTTTGGGGGTCCAGCTTGATCTCCGTTTGTTCCCTGGCCTCTTGGCCTGTCCCATGTCCTTCCTCAACTGGCTGGCCTGTCACCAGGCCCCAATGGTGACAGGACCTTTCTGGGCCTTCCAGGGTCTGCTCCCAGTGATCAGCCCTGGTGTGAATTCAGCCAGAGGATCCAAATAACCCTGTGCATCCAGGCAGTCCAGGAAGAAGAAAGGTGACCTCATGCTTAGCAAGAGGGATCTTTGTTTAGCCTCCAATGATCCCGCAGTGAGTGGGGGTGTTAGTGGTTTGGCCCACTCCCCTTTCCATGCCATAGCTACTGCCTCCCTCTTAGTTCACTGAGGAAGAAGATTCATGAGGCTGAGGGATGCGGCTGGGGCTCGAGCAGAGGAATGCAGCTGTGATGCAGCGTAGGAAAATACCACAATCAGGAACAGCTTCTCTGAGAGCATTAGCTGTGAAGTGGTTGCATTATGAATAAATAAAAAGTCTAACAGCAACAACAATATATCTTGTCTTCTATATGGACATCACCATTTCCACCTGGTCCTTTTGTGTTTTCAACCTTTCTTTCTTTAAAGCTAGACTTTTTCATATTACTTGGTTTAAAGGGAGCTTCTGGAATAGCATGAGAGGCTGGTGGTATAGCTCAGCGGTAAAGTGTTAGCCTAGCATGCACAAGGCTCTGAGTCCTTACCCAGCACTGTTAAAAAAAAAATGGCATGAAGCACTTGCAGAGAACCAAAGAAGGCGCACTGGCTGGGAAGTTAGCATCTGAGCTCATTCATCTGGGTTGGGAGAATCACAGAGCAGAGTAAGGGGGACACCGAAGATCTGTCCAGGCATCTTCTTGCCTGGGGCTCACCTTCCCACAACTTCTGGGAGAGACTTAACCTCAAGGGCAATTTCTCTTCATGGGTGTATAATGTGGACTAGTTGCAAAGCTTTAAACATTTTTAGAAATATTTTCATAAAGGGGAGCAGAGTTAAAGTCTTCTGTTTCTTGTGACCTTTTCAGAGGGAAATATTTTCAAAGTTGCCAGGAGCTACAGATCATGTGTTTTGCTATGGAGGAGCAGCTGTGCAGGTGTGCACGGGGAGACACGTGCATCTGAGGATTGCTCTGCAAGACCGTACCAGTGCACGTGGCAGTCCTTTGTGTTCTCAAGCAGAGCGGGCCTGAGCAAGTGGTGGTCCATGGTGGGCACTTAATTTCCACAAGGATGGAATGCAAGCCCATGTTTAGGACATTTATTGGTAAGGTAGGGGTTGGGGTGGGTTGGGGAGCGGGATAGGAAGGAAAAAGGTGATAAAGTAAAGAGCAGCAAAAGAATACAGTCCCTCATTCTTCACAAGTACAGTTACTGTCTGGATTACCTTGAGCTCACTTTCAAAGAGTGGTGACAATCTTCAGCCGGTCAAAGGCCAACTTAACTGACTGCTTTTATGGAGGTTGCATGTCATATAAACATCACTTCTTATGTGAATCTGGGAAGTAATTATCAGACACAACCTGACAAGTGACAAGGCCATATCTTTAGAATAAAAGGAAAATTCTCAAAGTACCTAGACTTGAAAATACTTTCTGTGGAGATCCTAATTATTATTATTATTTTTTTGTTTCCTCATGCAAGAGATAACTTGGAATCCTTATGGATGCAGGTCATCTTTCAAAGGTCTTTGACATATTAATTTTTTTTTAAATCACCTTAACTGCCACTACATACTGTTGCAATAGATAGCATTTAATGAGGGCATAAGCAGGACCAGATAGAGATAATAGTTTATGTACTAAAATTTAAAGCTCAAAGAGGATGAATAGATGTACGGTTTTTTCTCAGTGGTTATAGTCAACTGAAATTGAGTATATATCTATTTCTGAGATTAAACAAATCAGTTATAATTTTTAACCATTTCCTTTAGGCAGTTCACATTTCCCAAAGCAGGGTTTTGCTTGATTTTCAGATTCTTCTGATACAAACAATGCAACACATGGTGAAAATATTGAAACTTTTTTACTTTCTGCAAACCTCCTAAAAAATTAAAGCTGTTTTTGTCATTTTGGTGCTGGTAGTGATGATGATGATGATGATGATGATGATGATGGTGATGTTTCATGAAGTATTGGCTCTCATTTGAACTAAGTGTCAAAGATGACCTTCTTGTTTGGACCATTCTTACTAGAGCAAAGAAAGACAATCTTGAGTTGCTTTGCTCATGTACTGAGGGCTGTCCTCCCAATGGTAGCCTTCCTTTTACTTCCATTTGTGTGAAAAAAAGGAAGCACGAAAATGTAGAACTTTCATATCTGTAGGATGGTAAGTTAACAGGAAGGAGAATTTGCCAGATGAAAGAGAAAAGACAATGGGAAGAAGACAGTGGTGGATTTGGAAAGGAAATCAACTAGATGTTCAGATAGAAGTTGCTTATCACGTCATCTAAAAAAAGAAACTGAGCTGAGGAAGACATGGTGTTTCTTCTGGTCTGCTAATGTCCAGCTTGCTGGCTACATGAGACTGGATAGCCTTTCCCCCCAACTCATGTACCCTTGAAATGGTCTGAAGTCTTGGAACATCTTCCAACTTGCCTAGGCTCCCTGGAGCCATCTGAATAGAGCTGATGCCAGCTCAGAGCTGCTCTGAGCTAGAGAAGAACCCTTTCCTTGTTGCTCCCTACTAGAACCACAGGCACCTCCAAAGTGTGGCTCATGCTGGTAGTGAAGGGGTTCCTTCAGAGGTAAATCACAAAGGCAGACTTTCTTCAAGTAAATAAAAGGATACCCCTTCTACTTTGTATCTGAATGTACATTAAAGAGCACAAAAAGGATCAGTTATAAAAAAAGTGATTATGAAATTGCAATTTATGTAAAATGCAACCTCACAGAAGGTTCTGGTGTATGTGAAAGTGGTTTATAGACCACAAATGTCAGAGTCCCACTGTCCTGGAGCACAGTTCCTTGTGAATGAGGAAGATCCTTTTGATTTATCATCTTGCTATGCTGAGGCTGAAGCACAAGCCACGCTATGTAGAAGTCTAAGGAAACCTTGATAATGATGCCTCTCCCCCCAGTGCTTCACTTTTTACCCCCTTCCACATGGTCAAGTTCATGCCTCACTCTCCTCTGGCCGGCAGATATTCTCGTTGATACTACAGTAGTTGCCTAAATTGTCTCTGGGGGAGAAGAAAGTTTTCTTGTATTGTTTGTTTGTAACTAGAGACTTATTACAGAGAATGAATAACTACAGCCTTGCAGTGGGGACAGATGGGTACAATGATGGTTCTGTCACTCAGTGCATCTAGAATGACATCACTGTCTACTCAAGATCATTGAAGGAATATGGAACACTGGCTTTTTAAGTTCCCACTGTTTTTTTGAACCCATTTAAGGGTTCAATTCTTGAGCCAGTCTGCCAAAAACATTACCTCATCATACTCAGTGCCTGGGTAAAGAAAAAAAAAATCATGAACTAAATGAAAATTTTCATACCAAGGCTCTGAATCCAAAACCCTTGAGGGCTCGCTAGACAAAAAGAATGGCCACGAGACCAGAGAATGGTTTTTAACAATGACGAGTTTGCAAATGAGTGTCCTTGGAGACCTGGGCTGCAGAAGCAAAGGTGGTCTTGGACATAACAGAAGCAGAAGTTAACTTTAGCATCCTGGTGTGACCACCCACTCACACGGCCTCCCTTGGGCTTGGAGATAACAGGCTGAAACATTTTTCCACCTGCTAGAGAGTCTAGCTCAGATCCAGTTCTAAAGTCATCACTTAAAGCTCGTGTGTGCTTCTTTCTTTTTACCACCTCTTTCATTAAATAAACGCCATTAAAGGCAATAAAACCTTTATGGAGAAAAGAGAAAAGAAAAAAGAAAACCCTAGTCTCATTGCCCCAACACAGCAATGGTTAATACTTGGAACCTACACATCTATTTCTACATTTCAAAGGATCTCTCATTTTCAGGGGATGCAATGGGAACGAGAAGCTCCACCCCTGGCAAAATCTATTGACTCTGAGGGTCTCTCCCGGATGAGTTGCCCCAGGATCAGAACGAAGATGTCAGTGAATTCCTTTCATTTGACCTACAGATCTTCCTCTTTCTCTCACATTTAAAAGTTGAATTTCAAAAGAAGAAAAAGATGGCGCTTTATCTGGAAAACAGAAATCATTTTTTTCTATAGGTATGTGAGTGATATTCTAGGGAGGGATTTTACCGAATTTTATGTGCGTAAACTTGCACAGATACCTCTCGAGAGGTGACTTTTGGGAGGTGGGGGGGCCCAATGGGAGGTGATTATTTCGGAGAACAGCATCCACTGGGTTCTGGTCCTCTGTGAGGGGAGGGCCCTGGTAAAGCTCCTGGACAACAGGCAGCCCTCACATGTCTTCCATCTGTTTCTAGTTCTCCGTGAATAATTGGCCAAAGTGACTCCTGGTGGTGGGTAGCTCTCACCTCAGCCGTTCAACGTGGTTCACGGATATTTTGCAACAGACACACCAATGACTCTTGGCTGGAAGGTGCCTGATAGTTGGGAACATAGTATCAAGGTGCTAAGAGGATTGGATAAAGCTGGATAACAATTGGATAACTGGATAAATATTTGTTAAACAAGATGGTAGTCAGGATTAAAAGCCAGATCTGGCTTTTAAGTAGGGAGAATCAAATGAAGAGGCACTACTGAGATGGTTTGGGAGTCCCAAACCCCAAGGATTGCCAAGGAAAGCAACTGCTCCTCAGGCCACCTAGGGTGGTCAGCTCCTCTCTCTCAGGTGACCCCACACCTGCTCTGCACCCTCTGAATTGGGACAACCAAGGGAAACTGTTATTTACTGAAAATGGTTCTCATAGTCAGGAAGTTTATGACACATGAAGACAGTGCTTGGCTCATGGCAAAGAACCTAATTAGCAATATCAAAAGTGGTGAATGAGCAATAGACTGAGACTCCTTTTTAGCCAATCGGTCAGGGGGTACAGATACCTTAATTTTCACCATTGGTGTGCATGTGTATGTATGTATATATGTATGTGTGTGTGTTTGTGTGTAGACATATACTATGTTTTTCCTTCTGGTGGACATTAGGATGTTATCTAATCATAGAAAGGGCCTACAGTCCATTTTGCTTGTGACTGCTCTGAATGAATCCCAAATTGATAGTGGGACCTCCTGAGCCCTGAGGAGGGGCTGGCAAAATCTTCACAATGAGTCTGGTGATGAGGAAGTTGTGATGCTGAGTCTTCCGGTGGTTTAATTCTTTCAAGCATGAAGTTCATGAAATGATATATATTAAATAAATCTCTATACCATGGCCATCAGCAGAGCTAAGAATGTTTTTTGATGTCAAAAGAGAGTAGCTATTAAGGCTCCTGGCTTGTTTTCACTGGACCTAGGCCTTTCAGACCAAAGTCACTCCAGCCTTTGGCACCGTTTACATTCCTTCTGCCTTGAGGCCCCCACCCAATTAAAGGGCGAGTCTAGGTGGGGCAGGGATATTTAATAGGTCTTTGGTTTTCTGTAAGCCTTTTATTAATGCTGTAGGTTATAGCAGCCAGATGCTCTGGGCTGGGTTTCACCTTCTGATGCTGGGTTCCTGGCTGTGGTGGTTTTGTTTTGTTCCCAGTGTGATTTCTGACTCCTGCTGAAAGTTGGTCAGTATTAAAGCAGGAAGGATTATCCCTCCTGGAACAGCCCAGGCTCATTGAGAAGGCAATAAGTGCATTATTAAAAAGTAGCCTGGCTGCATCATTGTCCTTTGGGGGAGATCTTCCTAGCAGCTTTTTGAACCCAGTACGTCATCATCTATCATACAGTGAGCAGAGCTAAATTTTCCAAGCAGTTTGAATCCATGACTATGCCACATTGGATCAACTATTTTCAGACTGACAAACAGTGGAATCTTCCCGCTGACTTATTGTTAGAAAGGATACCAAAACTTGCCTTTGCTTTTTACCCTCAGAACTGAAAAACAGCATTCCCAGCTGTTGCTTAGTATTATTGCCTTCATCTTAAGTACTTTAAAAGGAAATTGCCAGCATTCTGGGAGACTGAGACTAGATCACAAATATGAGTCTAGACTGGGCAACTCTGAGTCTAGACTGGGCAAAATAAAAAATATAAAAGGGTTGGGGATGCAGTGCAAAGGGCCTGGGTTCACTTGCCTGTAGTGTGTTTAGAAAATGACCCAGAACATCTAAAACTCACTGTGGCTGGATCTTGCCAGTTTGAATTTAACCAACAAAGGCCTGGGGTGGGATTTTGCACGCAAGGGTGGAAGCATGGACTGGAATAATCTTTGCTTCCTGGGTCCATATTGTTCTTTTAAGGGCTCACCCACTGGCTGCTGGCTCCTTAAGTCAAGAGACTTAGACCATCTAAATGGCTTGTGCTGAGTCGTCTGGGGTTGGGGACACCCTGAAGGTCCTAGATAACCTGTGTGTCCCTCTGGAAAGTAGCCTCACCCTGGAAGCACCCTGGGGCCAGTCCTCCAGGACTTTGGTCTGACCTGGGGCAGTAAACTCACAATTCGGTTGGCTGGAAAGGTACAGACCTTCTCTCATGACTACTCCATGACAGTGTAAGATCTATAGGGAAAAGGGTCTTTTGCCTTGCAGAAGGGGATCAATGAGATCATTTTCTTGTAATAACAACCATGCTGATGTGCACCAGACACTGTGCGGAGCACTTCATGCCCAAAATTACATTTAATTTTCACAATTCTGCCATGAGCTCATTTTACAGGTTCCCGGGGGTAATTAAATAAAATCACACCTAGAAAGGTAGGTAGTTTTGTTTCATGCACTCCTAAGCCCTGAATGGGTGTTTCTAATACACTAAATTGAACTCTCCAAGCCTCACATTGTGCTCTCACTGGGTGAGCAGCCCATCCCCTCTGATAAACCTTAGAGGGATTAGTGATGAAGGAGTCATTTCTGAGACCTGGACACTGGCTAGCAAAAGGATGGGAGGCCCTGAGGCCCTAAGCATTTTTGGTGGGAACTGCTGACTGGAGAGATGCACGTCAGTCCTTGGCAGGAAGCTAAGACAGATTATTAAACAGATGGTTTCTAAGTTCCAAAAGACAGGAAACAGTGGTCATCCCTGTGAGCAAAGGTTTGCAGAGAGCAAACTGTGCCAGACCTCATTTTTTCTGCAAGGCTTACAAGATTCATAGAGGGGGATGGTGACAGATGCTGTTTATCAGCAAATCATTCACACAATGTCTTGAAGCACATTAGGGAAAAGATGGCAGGATGTGGGTTGGATGTCGAATTGTAATTTAGATGGCTCAGAGAAGGCTGAACAACAGCAAGCATCCTATGAGCACTGGTTTAGGTAGCTGACAATGGCCATTTGTTCTGAGGGCCAAGTACAGTGTCAAGGATATAGCAAACACTGAATAAATATTTGTCGGCAGTATTAAACCCACGAGGAAATCTTCAGCGGCCCCATGAAAGGGCTCTTTCTTTCATTTAACAAATGTTTACAGAAAAGATGAAGAGTTTGGGAATCAAAGGGGACAAAGTCTGCTCCTTGATCAGGGGATGAATGAGTGGTCTAACGTTCAGTATTTTCTGACCTCTGGAGTCCAGTCTCTTGGACATGGTGATGGCTGAGGAGGTCACGGGTCCTTCACTGTGTCTGGACACACCGTTTCATGAAAACTTAGAGGCTCTGAGAGGGAGCTTTGGAAACTGTTGTGGGAGAAATGTGTGCCTGTGTGTGCATAGATGTGAGAATGTGTGTTTGTGTGTATGCATGTGTGTGTGTGTATCTACATGTGTAAACTTGTGTATGTTTGCATATGTACAGCTATGTATATGGCTACATGTGTACATGTGTGCCTGTATCTGTACATGTGTATGTTGATGTGTGCACAGGTGTGTGTGCATGTGTGTGTGTGTGCACTCACTACCCACCTAGAACTGGATCATCTCCGCTTATCTGATTTTCATATTGGGCTTCTGGTAAGATTTCATTTAAATAAGGATTTCTGTTTTTTACTCAAAAGTGTCTGAAAAACCAAAGAATCTGATAACATTTAGGATTCCTTTTAGGTCTAAAAATTAACTGATTCTTAAAAATTGTGTAGGAGGATGAAATTTTACAGGCAAGTTTAAAAAAATATTGGTCTTATCTCCAATTTCCTTTTTATCTTTTGGTACACTCTTGGTACACTTTTTATCTTTTGGCCTTCTTGGTCAACCTTACGAAGTGTTCCATACATTTCCTTGCTTGCAAGGGTTCCCTCTTAGTTCCCTTCAAGCCCCCACCACTTGTCTTCCTGCCTTTCCCTTGTACCCCATTGCCTCCTTAAGTGTAAATGACCGATGGCTTCCTTTTACCCAGGGGAGATTTCTGCATTGTCAAAAAAGACTCAAATTGGCAGAAAGAATCTGAGATTGGCACAGTTTTAAGTATGTGGCCAGGCAAAGCATGTGGCCAGGAAGGATGGGAGAGATGCTATGGGCCAATGAGGCCTTCTTGAATCCTGCCTCCATGAATCACAAGAGAAATGTGGTCTTTTGCCCAGGCTCATTAGTACATCAAAAGCTATTTTTTAAGTACTTACTATGGGTCAGCAGTCTGCCAGATCCTGGGGAGGTCATGAGCAAAAATTATCTCAGTCTCTACTCCTAAAGTTTGCAGACTGGGGGAGAGGATGATGGGTTACATACCAGTCAATTTATTAATTCAACAATTATTGAATGAGTGCCTGTCATGTGTTGGGACACGGTAGTGAATAAGCCAGATGAAGCCTGGCTTTAATTAGCTAGATGAGCTAATTAAAATCTGAGAGAAGTGTGCAATGAAAGTTAAGATGGAAGTTTTGATGAGGCTCGGAGATCTAAGAGAGTCTAATGAGATGCCTAACTACCTCACCTGGAAACCAACTCTGTGAGGCCTGGACCAGAGGCAGACTGCAAAAGGGGTCAGGCAGGGCGATGGGTCTGTTAAGGGATTTGTGGGAGGTGCAATTGCTATGCTGTGTCTCCAGTAGGTCTCTCATCCAGGGACAGGAAAAGGGGCTATCTCCATGAGACTAGATGGAGAACTTGTGAATGAGTCCCCTGAAGATGGTGCGCACAGAGTTCTCTTGTCTGAGAGGATGGGGCAGCTTGCAGCAGCAGATAGGGATGGCAACAAAGTGCTGCTCACCTGCGGGTTAAAAGAGTGACTCTTGTAGACTAGGTGTGGGCCATGCAGAGGGGACACCAGAGAGGGTGTCAGCTTGGGTCTGTCCAAGAGGCCATTCAGTAAAACAGAAGGACTTTAGAAGCAAGAAGCAGGGATGTCTACTAGACTCAGAGCTCATGGAAGCAGTCACAAAAAATAGTGGAAATAAAGAAACGTTTGCTCGTGTTAAGGGGACCATGAAAAGTAGAATTCCAAAGGACTCTCCAAAGAGTAGCTCTGGGAAGAAAGTCAGCATTAAGCACGGCTGGGCTCACAGAGCACAGTTAGCCACAAGGAGCCCAGCTCAAGGAAGTTTCTGTGCTCACCTGCCCCTGCCTTTGATTAATATGTTGGGTTGATTTTTTTTTTAAAGACTGAATTCAGAGTACACTTTTGAAGTTGGACCTGTTGGTAACCTGA
>RJWT010033133.1:0-13980 GCA_004365215.1 Cuniculus paca
TCACCTCGTGGGTGACCCTTGTGCCCCGGGGTGGTGGCCTGAGGTACGACTTTGCTGCAAGCAGGTGCGGCCCCGGGGACTGACCGTGCGGGAACCTGCGGGCAGCCAGCTCGGGCGGGTGAGGGCCCGGACTGCCCCAACATCCCGTCCGCCCGGCTGGTGTCCTCGGGACTCTGGGAAGCAGGTGGCAGGAGGGTCTGGAAACCCACAATCCTCCCACTGCAAGGGGTGTGGGGCTGCCTACAAGCTGGGCTGTAGACCGTGTCCCCTAGCCTTAGGCCACAGGGGACAGGGGCATCCAAGGGCATCCGGCTAAGAGGCCAGAAGTTCAAGGCCCAAGGTGGGCAAGCAGGCCAGCACCCCCGGCAGAATCTTCCCCTCATCCCGCATGCTCTGCTGGTCCGGATGGAGCCAGCCCACCCCGACCTGGGGCCCAGATGCCAGCACCTCCATGGTGTCCCGGCCGGCAGTCCCAGCTGCAGTGGGAGGGGCCCAGGGTGGGCAGCCAGGCCAGGCCCCAGTGTGAGCTGCCCACTCCTGGACTTGGCCTCTCTCTGCCTCAGTGGCCCTTTCTGCAAAATGAAAGCATGAGCATTGCTTGGCAGGGCTGATAAGGGGCAGGGGCTCTCTCTGGCCCCTACGGTGCTGTCCAAGTGGTGGTTCGCACCACGGTGGAACATCCGCTGTGTGTAGCAGGCCTCCCCTGCCAACCCTCGTCCCTCTGTGAATTACTCTCTGGCCTTCCTTTCCCTCTGTGGAGTCCTCACAGTAGTGAAGTGGAGAAACTGAGTCCTGAGTGGTTATCCTAAGGCCAAAGAAATGACCTGTGTCATCTCAGCTGCTCTGTGAGACAGACACAGAGAGGTCCCGGCAGCTCAGGGTGGGGAGCACAGAACAGCCCTGTAGCCCTTGGCTCTTTGAGCCTGGGCACCTATCCTTAAGCTGAATAAAGAGACACAGCAGGAGAGTAGGTCTGAGGCCTTGGGCTGCTGGCGTGGAGCACGCAGGGCCAAGGGAGGCGAGTTGAAGGCCGTGGGTACAGTGCCCGGGCGTGCAGTGTGTGTGGCGGCTGCCGGCCACGCTGAGGGAGCTGGCGCGATGCTGAGCACGTCCGCCCTCCCAGATGGCGTTGCCTCCTCTGGGTGGAAACCTCGCTTGCCGGTCAGGCGTGTCCAGGATGCTGCGTGTCCGGGGCTGCGTCTTGGGAGCCCTGCTGAGCACGAGCCCAGCTTTTCGGGGTTCAGATGTCTCCAGGATGAGCTCCAGTCCTCCTGAGCCGCTCGGCAGGAGAAGCATTTAATTGTTATGGACTGTCACTCTGCCAGCTGTCCCCTTCCTGGCCCTGCCTGCCTGAGGAGGGAGACCGGGGAGGGGGCTGGGCCCAAGCAAGGGGCTCCCGTCTCCACCCACCTGCACCTCTTGAGGTCATTCTGGCTGACAGGCGAGTATAGGGTGAGTCCAAGGCCACCAGCACAGAACTGCAGGCAGCCCCATCCTGAGCCCTCACGGAGTCCCCTAGCTCTCCATGTGGCTGGAGGGGTGAGCAGGCGAGGGGGCCATAGGAGGCCACCTTGTGCTCAGAAGGGAAATTCTCCTGCTTCCCAGCCCCCAGCCTCTTGTCCCCCAGCTGTGGATGTGATCGCTGAGTCAGCCCCCAGCTGGTGTGGTCACTTTCCCCAGCCACCCAAGACCACAAACAGAGAAGCCTGCCACCTCTGAGCCCCAGCCTGAGTCCCCGGCTCAGGGAAGCTCTGTGGAGAGCTAGAGAAGGGCCGACTCAGGGCCAGGAGAAGGGAGAGCTTGGCACCTGGAGAATGCAGAGGGGTAAACTGAGGCAGGAGAGCTGGGGACATGAAGTCCAGGAGAAGGGTTCGAGGATGGCTGGCCAGTCAGCCCATGAGATGACAGAGTGGCTGCAGTATGTGGGCCCCTAGGGGTGGCGCCTGCCACCTTCCTCGGCAGTGCTCCCACTGGGGCTGTAGGATGAGGGGCTGAGGGGCCCCTGCTCTGATGTTTGTCCCCGTTCCTTAGTGAGCACCCATCCTTTTTTGCAGTCAGCGGTCCAATTATGTTCTTGGAAAAATCAGTTGATAATGTTTTGGGGGACAGCTGGGCAGCCCTCCCAGCGGGGTTTCTCAGCACCCCAGATCCCTCAGCACCTTCTACTGCCAAAAGATCAGGGCTGGCAAATCCCAAGTAAAGCAAGAAATGCTGCGGAAGACACCAGGGGGAAGGACCTGCCACTCATAGTGGCCCCAGAATGGAGGGCAAGAGTGGCTCACAGCTGTGGCACCTGGGGAGTGCGATCCAGGCCCTGCAGCTTTTTGCCTGAGACGAGCGGGTGTTATTCACTCGGTCACCCTGTGTCCATTGGCTGAATAACGAACGCATGGGACGCATTCCCAGCTCTGTGCTGGCTCACACGGCCCTGGCATCATGCCACCTCCCCATGCCCGCTGCTGCCGCCTGCATGCAGGCCTCCTCGGTTGCTCCGGCTGTGGCCTCTGAGCTCCAGTCTCCATAGCAATGAGAGTGAGCTCCTTACGATACCCGAGGTGACGTCACCCCTCTGCTGAGTTTGTGTCCTTTGTGGTGAATGCCAGAAGAGGGAGTGAAGCCTGGCACGGTGGTGCCCACTGGTAATCCCAGCACTTTGGGAGGCCGAGGCAGAAAGAGTCAAGTTCAAGCATCACTTGGGCAATTTATCAATTTAGGGAGACCATGTCTCAAAATAAAAAAGTTCTAAAAGGTGAGGTTGTGTAGCTCAGGGAGAGGGTCCTGGGCTCAGTCCCCGGTAATGAAAAAAATTCAAAAGTGAGCCAGGTGTGGTGGCACACACACTCAGGAGGCTGATGCAGGAAGATCTCTGCAAGTTCAAGGCCAGTTTTGGCTACAAAATGAGCCCAAGGCCAGCCTGAGCTGCATAGTGAGACCCTGTCTCAAAAAGACAAAAAAAAAGCCAGGCATGGTAGCTCACACCTATAATCCCAGCACTCAGGAGGCTGAAACAGGAGGATCAATGCAAGTTTGAGTCCAGCCTGGGATACAAAGTGAGCGCATGGCCAGCCTGAACTGCATAATGAGACCCTGTCTCAAAAAAGACAAGAAGAAAAAAGAAAAATTGAAAAGTGAGGGTGTGAATGGAAAGGTCCATCCTAGGGGAGTCCCAGTTCTGTGCCCACACTCGCCCCATCTCCTCCCTGCAGTGCAGGCGGCCATGGGCTCTGTGGGAAGCCAGCAGCGCCTCAAGGAGCCGAGTGTGGCGGGCACGCCCGACAGGAGTGTGGGGACCAGCTTCAGCTTCGACAGCTTCCAGCTGGAGGCTGCCGCGGCCATGGTGGAGGCCACTCAGGACCAGGGCATCAGGGCCAGGGGCATCCCCACCTTCGTGGACTCGGGTGAGTGTGGCGTGGGCTGGGAGGTGTCTTCCCTAAGCAGGGTTCAGCCACGTGGCCCTGGGCAGCCCTCGGACGGGGACACCTGGGGCTGCAGCACATGCACAGAGACACACACCCCGTGGCCCCCTACAGCAGCCATCTGTGCCCATAGACAGGCTCCGTGCCCACCGGGAAGGTGAGGGTCACGCAATGAATCAGCCCTGACCCATGCTTCTGTCTGGAGGTGCCACGGGGTGCTTTGGTCACATTCGTCACACAAAGCCAGCTGTGCCCACCTGCAGAGGAGACGGTCAAGGGCTGGAGGTGAGGTTCAAGGAGCTGATTGTCATAGCCAGGCGTAGTGGCTCAATCCTGTCATACTTAGACTCTGGGAGGCTGAGGCAGGAGGATCATAAGTTTGAGCCCAGCCTGGGCAACTTAGCAGCTTAGTGAAGCCTTTCCTTAAAGTAAAAGATAAAAGAGGTCTGGGGGTCTGGGACCACCAGTTGAGAGGTGGGGCCTGTAGAGTGGTGGAGGGTGGGGCTGTTAGGGGACAGGCATAGGGTCCCCCAGCCTCCTATCCTTTGTTACCGGGGACTTTGGGCTGCCCCATGTGGCCACGGTTTGTTCGCTGGGCAAAGGCAGAGTGTGGGCGCCAGGCTCAGTATGGGCTGCTGTGTGCCCCAATGCAGTTCAGAGCGTGGCCTCGCACTTCAGTCCCCTCTTTGCCCACGGGCAGCAGAGGCTCTGCTGGGCAAGCTGCTCCATGTGGAGGGATGAACAAGGCTGGGCAGACCCCAGGTAGCAGTAGATACCACGAAGCGGGGCCCCCACAGCTGCAGCCACACCAGTGTGTGCTACTCATTGTGGCAGGGGTGGTTTAACCATGGGGCTGTGGTGACCGTGGGCATGGTGACAGTGGCTAGATCAGTCAAGGTTCAACTAGAGAAACAGAACCAGCAGGAGATGGAAAGATAAAGAGATAAAAATAAGCCAGCATGGTTGTGCCCTGTGTCATGCAGCACTCAGGAGGCTGAGGCAGGAGGATTGCTGCGATTTCTTTTTCTTTTTCTTTTTCTTTTTGTCTTTTTGTGAGACAGGGTCTCGATATGCAGTTCAGGCTGAACTTGGGCTCACTTTGTAGCCCAGGCTGGTCTTGAACTTGCAACAATCCTCCTCTTTCAGCCTCCCAAGTACTGGGATTACAGGAGTGCGCCACCACTCCCGGCTAGATTGCTGCGATTTCAAGGCCAGCCTGGGATACAGAGTGAGACCCTGTTTGAAAGAATGAAAGAATGAGGGACTGGGATATAGCTCAGTGGTACAAGTGCCTGCCTGGCAAGTACAAGGTCCTGAGTTCGATTCTCAGTACCATTGAAAAAGATAAAATAAGAATGAAAGAGAAAAAGAAAGAGAGTTAGAAATCCGGGCGCAGTGGCACATGCCTGTAATCCCAGCACTCAGGAAGCTGAGGCAGGAGGATCGTTGCAAGTTTGAGATCAGCCTGGGCTACAAAGTGAGCTCAAGGCCAGCCTGAACTGCAGAGTGAGACCCTGTCTCAAAAAGACAAAAAAAAAAAAAAAAGGTAAGTGGGGGCTGGTAAAACCAGCATCTTAGTCCATTTCCTGTTGCTTTACTGAAATACCTGAGGCTGAGTGTTTTATAAAGAAAAGAGATTCACTTCAGTCACAGTGCTCGAGCTTCGGGAACACGTTGCCAGTCTCAGTCGGGCTCTGGTGAGGGCCTTGTGATCAGTGTCACAGGTGAGGGCCAGAGAGGCAGAGGGACAGGGAGAGAGGTCACGTGGTAGAGAGTGAGAGGGATTCGGAGGCAGTGGAGGCTCACTTAAGGAGCCTGCTCCCCACAAGAGGGCAGAGCCCCAGTCCCTGTCACAAACCCTGCCACCTCCCACAGGCCCCACCTCTTAAGTCAGAGTTACCACAAAGGAACCAAGATTCCCACACACACACGAACCCCTGGGGACAAACCAGCCCCAGCCCCAGCAGCCAGGCTGTAGTCAGGAAAGGAGGTCCGAGCTCAAGGAAGGCCAGAGGGTCTCACCTGATCAGGCCAGGCCCACCAAGAATCGCCTCCCGTTTGGTTGACTCCAAGCCCACCAAGGACAGACTTTATTCTGTACACCCTTCCCAGCCACACCGAGAGGAGTGTCTGCTTAATTAAAGAGGGGCTGTGTGCCAGCCGGCCAGGTCATCTCCCCAAACAGACCATCAGAGTCCGCCCCTGCATACAGCTCTGTGCATTGCGCTTCCTCTCCAAATAAAGGTGACTGTAGAGCTGTGGTGCCTCCGAGTGTGGTACGGCTCCCCCCGCACCCCCAGAACCGTGCGACCCCTTTCCCAGAGGACAGTGCAATGTCTTCCCAAGGTGTTCGTGCTTCTCCTTCAGTGTCCTGTAACCCTGCACCGAGACCCTAAGTTAACTGACAACCACACCCTGTGCTAGTGACAGGGCAGGCGAGAGTGACTAAACCAAAATAAAGTAGGCATGGAAGTACACAGCCACCATCCCTGCACTCTGGGAGGCTGAGGCAGGAGGATCGCAAGTTCAGACTTCACCTGGACAACTTAATGAGACCTTGCCTCAAAATAAAAAGGGGCTGGGGATGTAACTCAGTGTGCAGGCCTTGGCTTCAACCCCCAGTACTACAAAAAATTTTTTAAAAAAGCAGCTGTATCCATTGCTGTGATGCGTGGCTATGGTGGCCGTGGCCCCCTGGTGGTGGACAGCAGCCATGGTGATCAGTTGTCATAGTGATGGTGGACAGTGGATTTGGTGATGGTGCTCCTGTTGCTGGTGGCCTGGTGACAGGAGCTGTGGTGTTGGGTGGCCACAGTGGCTGATGCCGTGGATGGTGCCCACCCTGCCTGTGCCCGTTTCAGTGGTGGAGGAGCCTGTGCCTGAGGACCGCTACCACGCCATCTACTTTGCCATGTTGCTGGCTGGCGTGGGCTTCCTGCTGCCCTACAACAGCTTCATCACCGACGTGGACTACCTGCACCACAAGTTCCCAGGTACGCCTGGAGCCCTGGGCTGGGACCGCGCCGAGCCTCCCTTCTAAATCTCGTCTCCGCTGTGCATCACTGAGCGCCCTCAGGGTGGCCCTTTGCCCTCTCTGGACCCAGGAGGGAACCCGCAGGGTGGGCGGAGGGGTGGCTGCCCCAGCACCCGTCCCCGTCCCCGCCCTGGTCCTCACAGGGACCTCCATCGTCTTCGACATGAGCCTCACCTACATCCTGGTGGCGCTGGCGGCCGTGCTCCTCAACAATGCCCTGGTGGAGAGGCTGAGTCTGCACAGTAGAATCACCACAGGTAAGCCCCACCACTGCCTGGGCCTCACTGCTCTCTTCTGTAAAATGGGCACATTTCCCAGGACACTGTGGCTTCTGTGCTGGAGAACAGGGCCAGGCTGGGCTCCTCTGCAGCCTTGGGGACTCTGAGCTCCGTTCTTGGGCTCTGCACAAACTTTTCCTGTCTCGCAGTACCCTCTTCCTTCTTGTGGGTCTTCATAGAAGCTTCCAGCCTCAAAGGGTGCCTCCCCCAGGAAGCCCTTCAAGATTACCCCTTCTGGACCGGCCTCGCGTCCCAGCATCCAGAAGCCGGTGGTGGGGAGCAGGCAGGGCACGCTGAACCCCTCTTCTTGCAGGCTACCTCCTGGCCCTGGGGCCTCTGCTCTTCGTCAGTGTCTGTGATGTGTGGCTGCAGCTCTTTGCGCATGACCAGGCCTATGCCATCAACCTGGCTGCTGTCGGCACCGTGGCCTTCGGCTGCACAGGTAGGGATCAGGCCATAGGCACACCTGCACATGCTCTGCCCGCATCACCACGTCCCTGCTTCTCTTGGCTGTGGCTCAAACTTCATTGTGGTACTAGGAATTGTACCCAGGGCCTTCACTCCAAGCTACATCCTCAGCTCTTTTTATTTTTTTTATTTTTTATTTTGAGATAGGGTCTTGCTAAATCACTGTTTAAGTTTGTGATCCTCCTGCCTCGGCTTCCCAGAATGCTGAGGTGACAGCCATGTGCCATCACTAGCCTGGCTGACTCACATTGAAAAAACTTTTCATATAAAATATATCAAAGTTGCCGGGTGTGGTGGTGCACAACTATAATCCCAGAACACAGGAGGCAGAGGCAGGAGGATCACTACGAGTTCGAGGCCAACCTGGGCTACAGAGTGAGATCCTATCTCAAAAACTCCAAAAAATAAAATATGTCAAAGCTACAGAAAGATTGCCAGAATAATACAATGGACTCCACATGCCCCTTTCCCTCTCTGTCCGGAATGTACATTCATTTGTCTTAAATATGGACCCACGCGAAATCTTCCGTAGCTCCCCATTCACCGCCAGCACCTCTGCTATCTAGAGACTCATACTCAGGATGTGCGTCTCCCTATTTCTCCTGTTAACCACACTCCAGTTGCCAAAATCCAAAAATTTCCCTCTGACACAATAGTAGCACTTCTTTTTTTGCGGGGGAGAGCTTTGAGACAGGGTCTCATTATATAGTGCAGGCTGCTTCTGAACTTGCTGTGTAGTCCAGGCTGGCCTTGAACTCAAGGCAATTCTCCTGCCTCAGCCTCCTGATTGCTGGAATTCCAAGTGTGCACCACACCCACGAGCTCTCTTTAACTGTGACTTCCAGGAACAAATGGATTTGACATGATGATCCTCCAAATGCGTGTGTGCATATGCGTGTGTACAAGTCAGGGCCTCATGAAATCATGCTTTCCACCCAGGCATGTTGCTCACGTTTTTTTTGTATTTTAAATACCAATACTAAAGCAGGTGTGGTGCTGCACACCTATAATCCCAGCACTAGGGAGGCTGAGGCAGGAGGATTGCTAATTGGAGGCCAGCCTGGGCAATTCATTCATTTATTTATTTTTTGGTACCGGGGATCAAACTCATGACCTTGCATTTGTCAGGCAGATGCTGTGCCACTGAGCTATATCCCCTGCCCTCACCTGGGCAATTGGGCAAGAGCTTGTCGCAAATTTTTTTTTAAATGTGAAAAAGATTGAGGATGTAGTTCAGCACTTCCTGGCTTTGATCCTTAGTACCAAAACAAGGGAAGGAGCGGAGAGAAAGGAGGGGAGGAGCCGTGGCAGCCGGGGCTCAGTGCGTGTTGGAGCAGCCACACTGCCTGGTCCTGCTGAGACTGTATGTGAGCAGGACTGGAGAGGCTGAGGTTCTGGTGGCTTCTCAAAGCAAGTTTCCTTCTCACTCTGGCTGCACATAGGGGTGGCTGCCATGCGGGTTTGCCCTGCCTGGTCCGGTAGTGATGCCTGTGTTTCTGCTCTTGTCCCACTGGGCAGGGCGGGTGATGATCCTGAGCCACCCCGAGGACAGGACCGTGGGCCACCTTGGTGCCCTATTCGGGGGCAGCACTGTCTCTACTGTGTGCCTTGAGGTGGTGGCATCAGACTCCTCTGCCCTGGACACTGACGTCTTTTTGCACTCTCGCTGGCCAGCAGGGAGCTCTGGCCGCGCACAGTGTGCACCTGGCCAGAGCCAAGCGGTGTCTCAGGTTCCCTCTCTCTCTCTTAAGTGCAGCAATCCAGCTTCTACGGGTACACAGGGATGCTGCCCAAGAGGTACACGCAGGGGGTGATGACGGGGGAGAGTGAGTATTTCACGCCCCAAGGGGGCGCTGGGTTGTGCGTGGGGGGTCTAAGAGCTTCTTTCTGGGGACCCTCAGCTGGGGACCGGGCAGGGGCTCAGCAGCTGGCTGCACGTGGACAGCCCTCGAGGCTGCGTTCCAGGCTCATTTGCGTGTCTGCGCATGCGTGGCAGGAGGCTGGGCACGGAGTCCCTCAACATCAGGTGCTGCCCCCTGGCACCAGGCTGTCCTCAGAGCTCTGCCCCATCCCCCACCCTGCTAAGCACTCCTACCCAAGGGTCCCAGTGATTTCCCAGTTAGCACCAAGCCACTACCCCACCACTCAGTGAGTGGTGCCACTACCCTCAAATTACCCAGCACCCAGGCTTCCTCCTGTCGCCTGGACCTGACCTCCAGGCAGACTCCCGACCTATTCCCTCCCCACACACACACCTGTCCCCTTCCTCCACTTCCTGGTGCAGGCTGCTGAGCCCGGCCCAGCCCAACCCACACACGGGGCCCTGTGCTCTGATGCACCCTCGTCCTGGGCTGGCCCAGGCAGGGCCCGCCAGGCTGTGTCTCCCCTTGGCGGCATTTGCAGCCCCTGGTGATGCTGTGCTCTGTGCTGTGCTCTGGGGTCCTGGTTCCAACAGGACAGCGGGGCGCACAGGTCACTGCTGGCCAGTGGAGTTTGTGGTGTGTTGGACCGGGCTGAGCTGCCAGCAGAGTGGGGGCAGTTTGTGTAGCCGAGAAAGATTTGTTTGGGGTCCCGGCCACCTGAGGGATGGCACAGCGGCCAGGACCTGCCCCACCACTCGCTGCCCGTGGGCCTTGGTTGCACTTGGATGACACCCCCCACCCTGGTTGTGGCTGCCAGGACCCCACGACCGCCTGCCTCCCGACCACAGGATCACACACACACACACACACACACACACACTGCACACACCTGTGCACACCTGTGCACCCTCAAGGACCCTGCTGCTCCTGTGGTCTGTCTGGGACCTCGCCCAGCAAGAGGCCCTGTGTCGTCGCCAGTGGGTGGTGAGGCTGCGACAGGCTGGACACTCGGGAGATGGGGGTGGCAGGTGTGAGTGTGCACCGCTCCTGGGGCAGCTGTGCAGTCTGGGGCCCAGGACGGTAGCCTGGGGACGCTGGTTCCTCCTGGAGTTAGGGGGACAGTGAGACCCGGCTCGGGGAGCGGCGGTGGGGGGCGATGGACCAGAAGGATCTGGGCCAGGAGGGTGCTGGCCGAGGCTGGGCCAGGCGGGGTTGTGAGGCTTTGGGATGATGCACAGGAGGGGCTGGGCGGAGTTTAGCGGGTCGGGGGCGTGGCGGTCCCAGCCCCTCCCCATTCTGTCCCCAGGCACGGCGGGGGTGATGATCTCCCTGAGCCGCATCCTCACCAAGCTGCTGCTCCCGGACGAGCGTGCCAGCACGCTCATTTTCTTCCTGGTCTCCGTGGGCCTGGAGCTGCTGTGCTTCTTGCTGCACTTGCTGGTACGGCGCAGCCGCTTTGTGCTCTATTACACCACGCGGCCGCGCGACAGTCGCCGGGGCTGTAGGGCCGGCTACCGCGTGCACCACGACGTCGCCGCGGGGGACATCCACTTCGTAAGTGCTCGCGCCAGGCCCGGGGTGGCCCGGCCTCTGTCCTTGTCACCAGATGCAGAGGGGACCAGCCCTGACCTAGTTGAGTTTCTCTGCTACGGCCATTGTCACAGGAGCTCGAGGCCCCTGCAGCTGCTGTGTTCCACAAGAAGGGGTGTGCATGGTCCCCGTCCGCAGTGGCACCCACATACTGCTGACGGAGGCCGCTGCACGGGGACAGCAGGGTGGGGCTCCTTGTGCCAGCCCAGCCTTGCAGCTCTGCTCACTCTCTGTCTAGTCTAACAAGACCTGAGGGTGGGGGTCACAGAGGCTCCCCCTTTCCCTGAGTTCTGCCGGCACCAGGGAGAGGAATCCAGGGTGCAGGGCAGGGCCCCCCACATCCTCCCACACAGAGGTCACCAGGGCCAGCCAGGACCCGGGAACCCAGGCGGAGAGGGAGGGCTCGGCTCACCTCTGACGCCCCCAGCTCTGCTGAGGGCCAAGCCCAGTTGGGGAGCCGGTGCCGTCTGGTGGCCGCAAGGCAGCAGGGCCCCTGAGATACCTGGGGGGGAAGGGGCGACCTTTGGTCCTCTCAGTGACCTCCTCGACAAATCGCGGCCACGATGGTGGGGCAGGCACTGATTCAGGGTGTCCCCAGTGGAGCCCACAGACCCAGAGATGGCCTGTGATGGAAGAGGACAGGTCTGAGGGGCTGCACGGGGCGGCCCCAGGCCGGGCAGGCGCCCCGAGGACGGGCATGCAGAGACCACTGGAGGGTTCGGCGCAGGGTGCGGCTGCAGACTCAGGCTGGGGGTGTGCGGCCTCCGGGGCCTTGGGAAAGGCGAGCACTTAGGGTTAGGTTTACATTTCTGGAATCCCAGCTGCTCGTGAGGCTGAGGCAGAAGGATCGCACCCTGGGCCATTTAACAAGACCCTGTCTCGACTATAAATGAAGAGCAGGCGATGTAGCTCAGTGCCCTTGGGTTCAATCCCCGCTACTGAAACAGAGAGGAAGAGAATGGAAGGCCTAGGTAAGTGAGGGAGAGGCCTGTAAACACTGGGCGCTAGCTAGACGTCGGCCGGAGGCGGCGCTGCTCCCCTCGGGTCAGGCGTTTGCCCCCGTCGTCCTTCCAGGAGCACCAGGCCCCGGCCCTTGCCAGCAGCGCGTCCCCCAAGGACAGTCCGGCCCACGAGGCGACCTGCGGCTACGTGCGCTTCGACGTCCCACGGGCGCGGGCGGAGCGGAGCTGGCCCAGCTTCCGAGGTGAGGGCGGCGCCCGTGCGTGCGTGCATGCGCGGTGGTGGCACCAGGGCCCCGCGGCGCCGCCCTCTGACCCGCGCGTGTCCCCAGCCCTCCTGCTGCACCGCTACGTGGTGGCGCGGGTCATCTGGGCCGACATGCTGTCCATCGCCGTGACGTACTTCATCACGCTGTGCCTGTTCCCCGGCCTGGAGTCCGAAATCCGCCACTGCGTGCTGGGCGAGTGGCTGCCCATCCTGGTCATGGCCGTGTTCAACCTGTCGGACTTCGTGGGCAAGGTGGGTGTGCGGAGCCGCGGGGTCCCGGCTGTCGGGGACGGGACACAGGCATGGCGGGTGGGGAGGGCCACCACCGAGGTCACCGACCCCTGCAGCGCCCCCTGGAGGGCACCCTGGCCTGGGTCCCACGGGGCAGCTCGCCAGTGTCCCCTGACAGCCGTCAGGAGGCAGCGGGGTTGCCCACCCTCCAAGAAGAGCTTTCGCCCCTGAAGTCCCCGGAGATGACAGAAGAGCACCCAGGGCTGGCCAGAGACTTCTGGTGCCTCCTGCGGGTCTGGGATGAGGAGGATCATGAGCTCAGAGAGGGGAAACTTTCCCTGGGGTCACACAGCAGACAGGTTCAAGAAATGAGTCAGGGGGTCTCCAAGGAGCACAGCTGTGTTTGTGAGTCCCAATCCCGACCCTGCTACTGTCCAGCTGTTTTGTGAGGGGACTCACATCCTGTGAGCCCATTTCTCAAAGAGAGTGCTGGTCCCCCCTCTTGAGAGCACCATGGGGCAAAGGGAGGGGACGAGAGGCGTCGGGCTGTGTGCTGATGCTCAGCTCAGACTGCGTGGATTTGGAGGGTCTGGGGACAACTGGAGAGAGTGGGGACACAGGCAGAGCTGGGCATGGATGCCCGGAGACAGGGCAGACATGGGCCACCAGGGACCCACACACTCACTCCCTGCAGATCCTGGCCGCCCTGCCCGTGGACTGGCGGGGCACTCACCTACTGGCCTGCTCCTGCCTGCGTGTGGTCTTCATCCCCCTCTTCATCCTGTGCGTCTACCCCACCGGGGCGCCCGCCCTCCGCCACCCGGCCTGGCCCTGTGTCTTCTCCCTGCTCATGGGCATCAGTAACGGTTACTTTGGCAGCGTGCCTATGATCCTGGCGGCTGGCAAAGTGAGCCCCCGGCAGCGCGAGCTGGCAGGTAAGGCCACTGCCCTGGGACGGCAGGGAAACCGAGGCCGGGAGGAACCACAGCTGGGCCACCTCAGGTGCATTTAGGGGGACATCTGTCCATCGTTTCATTCATTCTGCACCTCCATGGGGAGATGCTCGTTTGTGCTGGGCACTGCTCCAGGTGCTGGGGACACAGTCTCCTTATACTTGTGGGATCCCAGTCTTGAGATGAGACAGCCAATAAATGCAGATGACAAATAGCCATGGTATCACGCCGTGGGTAAGTAATGTGGGGAAATGAAAATGGAAAAATGGGAGCAGGTGCACACTTGTAATCCTAGCTCTCTGGAGGCTGAGGCAGGAGGATCATGATGAGTTCAAGCCCAGTCTAGGCTACATAGTGAGTTCAAAAACATCAACAAAAAATGGAAATAAAAGCAGCGAGATGCAGCAAGAGGTTGGGGATTCACGATGTAAACAGCAATCTGGGAAAGCCTTTCCAAGAAGGTGATTTTTGAGCAGGCTGGGAGGAAGTAGTGGGGAGCCAGCCATATGAAGATGCAAGGGAAGAAGGGCCTAGTGGAGGGAGTGGTACATGCAAAGGCCCTGAGGTAGAAGCAGGTGTATGTGCCACAGCCAGGGACAGGTGTGGAGCTGGGTAGATCTGTGACTGTGAGAAGCTGCTGCAGCCATCCAGGCCCAAGGGGACAGAGGCAACACCCGGTGTGGGTGCTGCTCTGGAGCTGGGAGAAGGTACTGGATTTCAGATCTGTTTTGAACGGACAGCCCACAGGGCCAGCTGATGATGGGAGATGGGGTGTAAGAGAGTTGAGGGACACTTCCATGCATACGGTCCACTGCTCAGTGCGAGAGCTGGTGGCTCTCTTGACTGTGATCTGAAAACTCTGGGAGGCTGAAGCAGGAAGATCCCAAGTTCAGCCTGGGACTCTGACCAACACCCTGCCTC
>RJWT010033134.1:0-13970 GCA_004365215.1 Cuniculus paca
GAGGAGAGGAGAGGAGAGGAGAGGAGAGGAGAGGAGAGGAGAGGAGAGGAGAGGAGAGGAGAGGGGAGGAACCATTGGCTCAGTTGTCAGTATGCAATGTTCAGCATCATGTACTACTGTCGAAAGACATTGTTCATTTATCAAGTTAAAATTTATTAGAAATGTTTGCTCATCTTATATAACACACAGAACAAGTTGCTTGCAATCAAGGTTTTGCTGTAATCTGTTTCTCACTTCTCTTTAAATGCCTTAGGAAATACTGAATGATCAAATGGAAAAGTCACAGGTATGAAAATTTCTCTGGGAACCTATTTAATATTCAGTGGTATTGTACATATTAAACTCAACCAAATTATATAATGTGTGGTTGCTTACTTAATTTCTAATTTTTTCTAGATGGAAATTAGAAGGCCAAAAAAATTAAAGAAAACAAATAGCTAGTATCAAGAAAGCAATATTTTATGCATTTGGCTTGATTCCTGAATTTCTTTAATTTTCTCTCCTTTTCCTTCTTTCCTCTTTCTTCCTTCCTTCTTTCAACTCTCCTTTTTTCTCTCTTACTTCTTTTCTTTTCCTTTTTTTCTGTCTTTTTTTTTAATGGTGCTAGGAATTGAACCCAGGGGCTCATGTATGCCAACCACAAGCTCTTATCACTAAACTACACAACTGGCATTATATTTCTTCAGGATTATTTTGCAGAAGTGTACATACTTCTGTTCTTATCCTAGGAGGTTATTTTTGTTTGTTTGTTTGTTTTTTCTTTTTAAGGGATTTCAAAATCTTGGCATTAAAAAAAAACTACTCTTCTTGGCTTTATTAGGTTATACTTTATGTAAGGTAAGATTCTAAGTGACCAGTTGAGTGAATTTTGGTAATTTTATGCAGCTGTATGACCATTTCCATGAGTAAGTTAGAGCATTTCCATCACCCTGAAATTCTCCTATGTTTCTTTGCAGTTAACTTGTTCCCTTAGCTCTCTTCTAGAATTCTGTATAAGTGGAATCATAGTACGTGGACCTTTGTGTTAAACTTTTTTTTTTCACTTAGCATGTTTTTGATTTTAAAATACGTTGTTGAGTGTAGTCATGTTTTTTATTTTCAGGATTGAGTAGAATCCCATGGTATGGATAATAACAATTTGTCCATTCACTAGTTGATAAAAACTTGGGCTGTTTACAGCTTTTAATCTGTTGTGAGTAATGTTAGAAACATGCATATAAAAATTTTTTTTAATGTGGACATGTTTTTATTTTCTTGGATGAATATCTAGGAGTGAGATTTCTAGGTCATATGGCATGTGAATGTTTATAAGAAGTGTACAGCCTTGTGTTCCGACCCAGGAAGTGTAAAAGAGTTCTATCTCTTGCCTCACTTGTTGGTGATTATCCTCCTTGTTAACACTCGGTATTGTTATGTGTAGTAAGTGGTTTACTGTGGTTTTAATTAGCATTTTACTCATAATTTGTAAAACTCAACATGTTTTTATGTGTTTATTCACATTTGTATATCTTCTTTTGTCAAGTGTCTAAATATTTTTTTCTATTTTTATTGGGCTAGTTCCTTCTTGTGGAGTCATAAGAATATTTTATATAGTCTAGATACAGACTTTTATTAGATATGTATTCTTCATATATTATTGTAGTCTTTGGCTTGCCTTTTTGTACTTTTAGTGGTTTTTTTAAAAAGTGAAAATCTTTTAATTTTGAAAAATCCATTAATATTTTTATGAGTTGTGTATTTTGTGTTCTGTGTAAGAATACTTTTCCTAAGTGATGTTACAGACATTTTTCTCTTACATCTTCTTACAGAAATTTAACAGTATTGGCTTTTATCTTTAAGCCTGTACTCTATTTTGAACTAATTTTTGTACATGCTTTGAGGTTAAGTTTAAAATTTTCCTTGATGGAGTTCCTGGGTTAGAACATAAGGCTGTACACTTTCTTATAATGGTAAACATTCATGAGCCATGGGACCTAGGAATCTCACTCCTAGGTATTCACCCAAGAAAATAAAAGCATGTTCCTGCACCATTTTGTTGATTTTTCCCATTTAATTATTTGGTCATCTTTGTTAGAAATCAGTTGAGCATAGTTCTATTTCTGGACCCTGTATTCTCTCCTTTAACCTTATTGTTCCTTTTAAAAAATTGTTTGATTATTCTAGAAAAACTTATTTATGCAATATTGGGGATCAAACCCAGGGCCTCATGTATGCCAGGCAAACACCCTACTACTGAGCTACATTCTCAGCTCTTGGCTACACTAAGTCTTTTGCATTTCCATATAAATTTTAGCCTCTGTTTGCCTGTTTCTTCAAAGAAGCCTGCTGGGATTTTGATTGGGATTGCATTGAATTAATAGATTAATTTGGAAAGAATTCATTTTCAAATATTAAATACATTTAAAACTATTGCGAAAATTACAATACAAATAATATGCACACTAAAATGTGATGTAGACCAATGTTAACACACTGGAGTAAATTAACACGTCACGGTGTGCAATCGTGTTAACTAGTTTTTTTAAGAGCGCAAAGCTTTTTCTGTCGTCTCTGTTTAATCAAGGTGTGGGTTGAAATCACAACTCACTGTTAAAAGACCATTACCATTTTGCATCTGTTTGTGTGTGTGAATCATGGTATTTTTCAATTCTGTGCAATCTAATCAAAATACTACAGCATTACAATGGAAGCAGAAGAGAATATGCACATTGCAACTATGCTTATCAAGACAACTTCATTATCTCATTAGTTGACTGTAAAAGTATATTTTAAAATTTGAATGCTCAGAAGTTTGCACTAATCAAACTTACTAAAAATGTGATATATATTTCAACTGAACCCAAGAACTTGTCAAGTTAGAATAGAGGTAGTACATTTTAGTAGCAAGAATAAGAACAACAAAGTCCTGAGTTTAAATGGTAGCTTCATACCTAAGTAACTTATGTAAGTTCCCCATGGTTTTGAGTCCAGCTTGCCCATTTGTAGAGATAATAATGCCTGCTTCACAAGTGTGACGCAATGAGATTTTATATGCAAAACACCTGGCACGTACACAGTGGATGCGTAAGAAGTTGGTAAAAATAAGGGCAAAATATAGACCCTGCAATATGATATAAATTTTGAAGGACCTGGTTACTGCTGTAATATGTTAAATGCCAAGCAGAAAGTTTGCTTGCTCTGTGTATGGCTTGCCTGAGGTGGTGTGCCCTATCTGATCTCAGCTCCCTGACAGCAACTCATGTACTATACACTCACGAAAGTGCAGCGTGAAGACGAACGTCACAAGCAGTGCTCCAGTGGCAGGTCTGAAGCTGAACTGATAGGAGCATGTCTGGGTGGCTTTTCATAGGTAGTTCAGAAGCCCTCATTTCTCAGATGCTTCCAACTGTGAAGGGTTGATGATACTGAGTATTCTTTAGATGCAGTGTCTGGGCATTGGCCTTGATGCAATGAAACATATTTTTAGTTTTCTTCCAGTGTCTTCTGATTTTACTCTTGTCTTCTCATCAGCACAGGGATCTCAGTGAAGAGTCAGCCTGTGACTAACACGTGTACCTACCAGTCATCAGTTCTTGCCTTCAGTTGCTCATGTGCCACAGTGCCAGTGCCATAGGACACGGGACACTTTGACAGTGAATGAGCAGGCGTTGTGAAGCAGGAACTTGAAGGCTCTCACTTGACCATGAAGTTGGACCAGTCCCCAGATCTCAGTTTCTGCCTTAATAAAATGATTCAAGGAGCTTTTATAGAGAATTGTATTAGAAATTGCAGGGGGAATGTGCTTTGCCAACTGTTAAGTAAGTTCTACCTTTGTTGTAAAATGATGAATCTGTTATCTCTGTTCATTTCTCATTTTCTACAGATGCCAGAGCTCCAAGAAGTTTAGTTCCATCTAAATTCTCTGACTTGAGTGGAATTGCTGTAAAATTGGAGTGATGGCTACAAACACAAACAAAAACTAGAGCCATAGACTCTCTGAGTTAGACAATCCCCAGTGATCATCTATTTAAATACCTGCGTAGTGGAGGTTACAAACGCAGATATCAGAGCTGCAAGAAAGAGAAAGCCATGCTTCCTATGTCATCTGCTCTAAATATCAGAGATGAACATAATTTGTAGTGTGCCTACAAAATTGAGGGAAAATCTTGGCTAAAAGACTTCCAAATGAGTTGAAGGGCAAAAGATTCCAGAAAAATTAGAATATTTTTGGTTTCTACTACACAGTACATAAATAAGAGATAATTTCATAGAAAGGTGAAAATAAATACTATATTTCTGATTTCTTGAACAGATCTATTGTTTCATTATTTAAAGTAAGTAATGATTGGGGTTTCATGGAAGTGAAATAAAAAGTCAAAAAGTCTTGGGTGGACTAGACAAGCTGAATTTTACAGATTTTTCTTCTTATTGTTATTAGTTGTTTTTATTTAGTCATTTTACTTGCTTACTGAATTTTACTAATGCATATACTATTGTACTAGTAACTATCAAATTGTTGTACCCTGACATCTAGTATATAACTGATGAATGAATAAGCAGAATGTGACATATCCATGTAGTGGAATATTATTCATTTGTATGATGTATGTCTTGGTCACTTTTCTCGTTGCTGAAACAAAATACCTGACATCCACAAATTAAAGGAGGAAAGGTCTATTTCAGCTCACAATTTATAGAGGTTTCAGCCCATAGTTGTCTGACTGCATGGCAGGGTTGCATAGCAGAGGGCCTTACAGAGGAGAAACAGTTTATGACCTGGCAGGCAGAAGGCGGGAAACAGCAGGCCTGCCTATGCTAAGTGAAAGATACCAGACACGCAATGCCACATACCGTATGATTCAGTTTATATTCCAATAGGCTAAAAGCCTATTGATTGGTGCCACTGATACCCAGAGTGGGGCTTCCATTATCCACCCCCATACTCTCAGTATCACACCTTTAATCCACATTCGCACACCCTAATTCAGCCACCTCTGAAACTCCCCACCTACGACCACATGTTACAGGGAACATCTAGATACAAGTCATAAAAATGTACCAATACGTGCTACAGTATAAATGAACTCTGAAAACATTATGCTAAGTGAAAGATATCAGACACACAGGCCACATACCATGTGATTCAGTTGATAGGAAATGTCCAGAATAGGTAAATTCATAGAAATAAAAGTAGACTACTGATTGCCATGCTTTGGGGGAGAGGGGTTGAGAAGTGACTGCTTAATGGGTATGATGCTAATTTCTGGGGTGATGAGCATGTTCTAGAATTAGTAGTGATAGTCACTCAATCTTGTGAATATACTGGAAACCACTGAGTTGTATACTTTAAAAGGGTGAAGATTAGGGTATGTGTGCTGTATCTCAGTAAAACCACAAAAGAAACATAGTATATATTTTAAAAAACTTATCACAACAAAAATCCTGATGTTAGACATGAAGTCAGGCATAGAATTTTATATGTCTATCGTCTCTGCCAAGGAACGACAAATAGTGACGGTGTAATAGAAAGGAATACAGGTCTTGGCAAGAGACACGACCTTGAGAAAGTCACAGCACTGTGCTTAGGGTTTGGCTAATCTACAAAATGAAGATAGTAAATCTCGTTTTACCTATGTTACAGGGTTACTGTGATTTACAACAATACCATGCATTTAATGAACTCCCACTACCTATGAGGTACTAGGACTGGCATTTTACAAGTTCTATTGCATTCTTCTTAAGAAGTTTTGTTGTTTTTCCAATTTTACAGGTAAAGAAAAGGAAACAATATATATAAAATTGCTATACAAATGGAAGATATGAATATATTATTTTGTTCCATAAAAGAATTAAGAATAATGTTAATATTTTCAGTTTATTAAAGTGATACGTGTCCACTGAAAAAAAATCAGAAAATATAAGAAAATACTAGGAAAACAAAACCAATTCATAAACCCAAAGAAGACAGTAATATTTTTGCATGCCCTTTTAGAAAATATCTGTGCATGTATATGTGTACAAATGTATACCTATGTACAATATAATGCAATATTATATTTTGCTTTTTATAACAATTTGAATAACCTCTTAAGCTGTGTGCTCAGGCTAGTAGTTGGCTGGTGAGTTGAAATATTTAGGTTAAATGAGGTGAGGCAGATGATGCTGTCATCTGCACAGAAGTGCCTCTCTGAGCTAAAATGTCCCTGACTTTGTTCCAATGGCTGGGAAGGAGTTGTACAGTGACGGTAAGCAGCTGCAGGCACTGCAACCCAGGAGCTTGGACTTGGTCTAAGCCTGAGATTGGGATGCCCAGGATTCTTTGCAGTCAGTCAGGATGACCCTATCTTTCTTTGAAAATGTGTAGCTTGGGGAGCAGATGGATGAGACTCAGTTCTGCCAGCAACACATAAAGGACAGTCTGTTAGGGACTTTTGGAAAAAACTTTCCTCCTGTTAAGAACAGAGAAACATGAGGCAAATCCTGCCTTCCTGCCATTGGTCCTGGAAACTTTGGAGACCATTTTCTAAAACTTTGGTGCCACTGATGCCACCCCAGGCCTGGAGGTGTTCTGGGCTCTGAGCGAACTGGTCCTGGAACTAGGGAGTGTCAGACAATGAATAATGCGTGCTTTAGTGTACATATCCCAAAACCAGAGAGAAATATTCAAATAACTATTATGGAATTTTTTTTAAAAACACACAGTTTTCAAACTCATGCAACAGTTTTTAAAAAATGTAAGGCAGCATGCTTTCTTCGATTATGGATGGCCATTTGTGTTTTCTTGTTTATTGCATCAACAATATCAATAATGTCATCCTATTTCCAGGGAGTTTTCACTTTGTTTTGTTTTGAAGTACAGACATTATGAACAGTCTGAGCACCAACCCCCGTGATGTCAGCAGTTCACAATGTGTGGTCCTAGGACCTCCGAGGCCCTTTAATAATCTCTATGAAGCCAAAATGCTATTTATAGCAATGTTAAAGTATTATTGCACGTTTTTACTCTCATTTTCTCACAGTGCACTGTGAGGTTTTCCAGGGACTGTATGGCCCATGATTACCACAGTACACTGGACACAGGTGTGATATGAGAATTTAGCTGCCTTTGATTATACCAGAAATTACAGATTTACAAAAGTGCAAAGAAATGCCACTCCTAATTTCTTGTATTTTGGAAAATGTACTTATTTTTCATAAAATGTGTTTTTTAATGAACATGTGTCTTGGTTACTTTTCTCTCATTGCTGAGACAAAATACCTGATGCCCAAAATGAGGGAAGGAAAGGTTTATTTAGCTTATAATTTTTGGAGGTTCCAGTCCACACTCAGCTGGCTCCAAGACAGAGTGGCGTGGCTAAGGGGCAACCATTCATACCAGCAGCAAGCAACAAAAGCGAAAGGGGGAAAAAGAAGGAAAAGCACACCTCCTTCCCTCCCTTATATTGTATACCGACCTCGCCCTGGGCAGGTGCAGCACTCACACTGCCAATCCCAGCCCTGGACAATGAGCCAAGCACAAATGCTAGATTCAGCTGCCTCCATGACTGCTTGAGGCTTGGGGGGGGCATCCAAACATAAATCATAACAACATGTAATTGGTTTATTCTTATTTCAAATAAATTAAAAATTAATAATTCATGAATTTCTCAGTTTTAATTTTTAACATGGTATCAGTAGAAGCTCTTTAAGGTGCTCAATAATTTTTATAAGTGTTAAGAGACAAAATTTTGAGAATCATTGCTCTAAACTTCATTGACTTTCCCAGTGCTTACTGTTGTCTAGTAATAGAAGTTTCCCTGCCTCGCTCCCTCCCATTCTTCCTTCCTTGCTCTCTTCTTTCTCTTCCCTCCTTCCTCTCTTCCTTGTTTCCTTTCTTTCTTTTCCATTTTCTTTTAGCAATTAGCCTTTGCTAAATTTTGCAAATAACCTGTTTTGATTTTCAGAACACATCCATTGTCTTTCTTTTTGCATTCATAATTTCAACAGCTGTTACCAAGGACATAAATTGGTTTGGACAGTAACATATCCCAGTCTTTTGAAGGGCCTAAATAACTGAGGAGAGAAAAGAGCATGGGTATTCTAAAGAGGAATGTTCAGTGTGCTTTATGGAGGGAATGAATAAAATTAGTTAACTTCTTAAATCGACAGATAAAAATAGTATACATTTCTAGTGTTCTGAAAAAAATTTTGAAATACAAGTGCACATGGATATTCATGAATCTAACTAGTTAACATATGTGTTACTTCATATACTTAACATTTCTTAGGGAAAGAGCACAAAATTTACTCTGTGATTTTCAAATATACAATACATTGTTCTTCAGTATAATCACGATGTTGTACAACAGATCTATTGAACATATTTCTCTTGTCTAATTGAAATTTTTATGTCTTTTGACTAAACTCTTCCCAGTCCTATCCTCCCCGTCCCTGGTAACTACCTTTCTACTTTCTACTCCTGTGAGTTTGACTTTTTCAAGTTCTACATGTGTGATCCTTCAGTATTAGTCTGTGTCTCTAGGTTCATTTCTGTTGTCACAGATAACATTTCCTTCCTTTGAAGGGTGAATAGTCTTCTATTGTGTATATGGGACACGTTTTCTTTATTTGTTTATCTACTGATGGACACTGAAGTTGATTCCAGATTTTGGCTTATATGAGTAGTGCTGCAATTATCATGGGAGCACAGGTGTCTTTCTAGCACACTGATTTCACTTCCTCTGGCTATATAACAAGGAGTAGAATTGCTGAATCATATGGTAGTTCTGTATTGTTTTCCATACTGGCTATACTAATTTATATTCCCTTTGGTAGTGTGCAAGGGCTTCCTTTTACCCGTCTTTGCCAGTACTTAATTTTTGTCTTTTTGGTAACAGCCATTCTAACAGTTGTAGGGTGATAGCTCATTGGTTTTAATTTGCATTTCCCTGACAATTAATGATATAAAGCTTTTTTTCATATATGTACTTGTGAGATATCTGTATATCTTCCTTTGAAAAATGTTTATTCAAGTATTTTGCCCATTTTTCTTAAAAGTTGCATTATTTCTTTGGTATCGAGTCACTTGCATTTCTTATTTATTTTGGATATTAACCCCTTATCAGATGATAATTTACAAGTATTTTTTTTCCCATTTTTAAGGTTATCTCTGCACTCTGGTAATTGTTTCCTTTGTTGTGTGCAGAAGTTTTAGGTTTGATGCAATGTCATTTGCTTTTTCCTTGTTTTACATGTGCTTTTGGGATCATAGCCAAAAAATTGTTGCCCAGCCCAACGACATTGTTTCAGGTAACTTTAGAACCACTTTATCAAATTCCAAAAATTGCTATCATGAGGAAGTGATAAAATAATCAAATATCTTTTTAAAGTTGTGTTTTCTATTCACAAACATCTGTTCAAGTTTTCCTTTGTGTTTTGATAAAAATTTGCACGAGTCTCATTGGATGCCTTGGTTTTAAAGATTTTTTGCTTGTTCGTTTGGAATCTAAAACATTCACTAGTAAATCACCGTGAGTCTTCCATTTTTTTGCAGTTATTTATCTAATCAGGTGGTGTTTTCTGGACACAACTGGTAATTTATGTTCTGTCATGAAATAATCCAGTTCATCAGTATTTACAAATGTATTAAATCAATAATAATGTGTTTTAAAAATTTTAATATATCTGTTGTATCCTATTTCTTTTCAATTAAAATTTAAACATTTTCTTTTACCTCTGTTTTTGACTTTGGGTTCATTAGATCTTTATCTAATTTTAAATATATCATTTAGTCTCTTTTCTGACTTTTAATCTTATTATGGCACCAATAAAGGATGAATAGCCTGAACTTAGACAAATCTGGGTTTAATCCTGACTTTGCCACTTTCTACCTATGTGATCTTGGCAAAATACTTAACGACTCAAAAATCTTAATTTCTTTGTAAACTATAACTAATAAGACACATGTCTCAGGAATAATATGAGTACTCAGTAAGATAATTACCTAAGACACTTGGTTCAGCGCCCGATTCACTACCAGCCTTGAATATCAGTGTAATTTTATTTTCAATCTATTTATCAACTATCAAATATATAAAGTTATCAAGTTATCCATTTATTTATGTTCATACTATACTTAATAATTCACCAAAGGCATAAATTCACTTCTGACTGAGAATTTTGGTGGCCTCTCACAATTTATTAATGTTCTTAGTAATGTTATTTCTTTGTTATATTATATAAATCCAATCTATAATTGAACATTTTATTTTCTTTGTAACTTAGTTTAGATAATTTCTTTAAAGTTTGAAGTTATTGACTTTGTTTATTTATTAGTTTATTGAAAGAGGTGATACTGGGTTTTGCTTTAATTGTATTATAGTTGGAAATGTATGGCCTTTAGAATATCTGGTTTTGGAAATTAATTTTTTAAATGTTTTAATGACCTAGTATATGCACATTGCTTCTAAATCTTGCTTTTTTTGTGCATAAAAATGTTTATTCTTCATTGTGAATTATACCTTTTATCAGTTAAAAATAACATCTTTGGCCTATTGATTGCTTTTGGTGTTGACTGTGCTGTTCAATGTTTTTTGTTGTATACTTATCAGATGCATATTTACCTACCCTGTTCTTCTTACTTTTCTGAGCTACTTAGTTTTTAGTGAAGTTTTTAAAAAAGCAATATAGAGTTGAATTTTATTTTTGAAGTCTATTTGAAAATATTGGTCCTTAAATGGGTCTGATTTGCCCATTTACAATTTTCTCATACTGTAAGTGTTTTTTCTTCTGATACTTTTCTTTCTTCATCCCCTTTCTTGCTGTTTTACCCCTCCTTTCATTTCTTGGTCTCCTTCCCTTTTGCAAAAGACCTATCTCCCTATTTCTTATTATTTATATTTAATTTTGCTCTTCATGTATATTTTGTGTTTGCCATATAAGAGAAGCCATGAAATATTTAAGCTTATGTGTTTGATTTATTTTGTATCTTGCTATGTTGCTGAATTTTATTAGCAATTCTAGGAGTCGGTGGAGAATTTTTGGGAGTGTTCTATGCAGAGGATCATATTGTCTGAAAAAAATAAAAATAGTAATTTTTTTACTTTTTCCTTTCCTACTCATATCCCTCCTATTTCTTTCTTTTGCCTGGTTGCTCTGGGTAATGTTTTGAGTACTCTATTGAACAGGAGTGATGATAGTGGACATTCTTGTCTTGTGCCTGGTTTTAGAGGAAAACTTCAGTTATTTCCCATATGATGATGTTGGCCATAGGTTTGTCATATATAGTTTTTATCATATTGAGATAAAGTCCTTGTATGCCTATTTTTTTCAGAGCTTTTAATATGAATGGATGGAGGATTTTGTGAAAGATTTTTTTCCTGTTTCTATTGAGATGATCATGTGATTTTTGTCCTTGCTTATGTAGTCATATACATTTATTGATTTGTATATATTCAACTGTCCTTGCACACCTAGGAATAAGACCACTTGGTCATGATATATGATCTTTTTGATAATTTGTTGCATCGTGGTTGCTAGTATCTTGTTAAGGATTTTTGCATCTACCAAGTTTCCCCCAAAATAAGACATAACTGGAAAATAAGCATTGGTTGTTGCCACAGTGATGGCCACTGTCATTAAAGATTCTCACTATTCTCTGGATACTTTAAAATGACAAGTAAGGCAAGGTGATTTGGGCTGGCACTTTTGATATCTAGTTTTCAAGGCTGACTGTTATTTTTTGGGTTTTATTTTTGAGGGAACAAGGTACGTTCATTAAAAAGATTGGCCTGTAGTTCTCTTTATTTTTGGGGATGCTTGTCTGGTTTTGGAATTAGAGTAATGGTAGCTTCCAGAAATGACTTTAGGAATACTCTTTTCTTTTCAGTTTGATTAAAGAACTTGAGGAATAAAAATTCACATTAGAGCTTCCCTGAAGTTCTTGTAGTATGCAGCAGTGAATACTTTGAGATCTGGGCTTTTCTTAGTTGGTAGGTTTTTGCTTTTGTTTTTGTTTTTAATACTGATTCAATTTCATTGCCTGTGATTGGATTATTCAGGGTTTTAAAAATCTTTGTGGTTCAGTTTTGGTAATTCATATATATCTAGGAATGTATCTATTTCTTCAGAATTTTCCAATTTATTGGAGTACAGGATTTTGAAGTAGTTGCTAATAATCCTCTGAATTTCAGTGGTGTCTATTGTGAGTTCACCTTTTTCACTTCTAATTGCATTGCATTGGGTGTCTTCTTCTGCTTCTGCTTCCGCTTCTGCTTCTGCTTCTTCTCCTCTTCTTCCTCCTCCTCCTTCCTCTTTTTCTTCTTCTTCTTCTCCTTCTTCTTCATAAAATTAGCTAAGGGTTTGTGTATTTTGTTTATTCTTTCAGAGAACCAACTCTTCAGTTTATTGATTTTTTTTGTATTTTATTCTCGATTTCATTAAATTTTGTTGATTTTAAAATTTTCTTCCTGTATTAGCTTTGGATTTGGACTTTTCTTGTTTTTCTAGGACCTTCATCATTCTAGGTGAATGATTAAGGCTTGCTTTGTTTTTCTGATAAGGGCATTCACAGTTATAAACTATTTTCATTTTGTCCTGAAAGTTCTGGTATGTCAAACTGGCATTATCGTTTGATTGTAGAATCTCTGATTTCTCCCTTGATTCCTCCCAATGGGTTTTTCCTTAAGTCACTGATTATTCAACAGTGTATTGTTTAATTTCCATTTGTTTGCATAATTTCTGTGATCTCTTTTGCCACTGATTTCTGATTTCATTGTGCTATGATATGATAATATGCATGCTATAATTTTATTATTTTTTACATTTACTTAAGCATTCTTTATTGGCCAGTATGTGATCTATTTTGGAGAAAGTTCTATGTGTTGCACAGAAGAATGTGTATTCTGTTCTTACGGGGAGAACACTTCATAGAAAATTATTCAGTTCATTTGTCCACAGGGTTGGCTTGACTCTGATACTACTTTGTTGGCTTTCCCCCCCTAGTTAGTCTGTCTATTGTGACAGTGAGGTTTAAAGGGGTACTGAGGTTGTGTTGATGTTTATCCAATCTTCTATATCCAGGAATGTTTGTTTTATGAAATTGGGTGCATTGTAGTTTGGTGCATATATGTTCCTGTCTCTTCCTTTGAATTGTTCTCTTGACAATATGTAGTGACTTTCTTTGCCTCTTTTGATCAATCTTGGCTTGAAATCCACTTTGTCAGAAAATAGTATAGTTGCACTTATTTTCAAGTTCTCATTGAATGGAATATTTTTTCTTACCTTTTGATTTTTAGTTTGAGTTTACATTTGGGTCAAACGTGTTTCTTGTATACAGCACACCATTCTGATTTTGTTTCTTGGTCCATTCTGGCAATCTGTGTCTTTTGATTGGGGAATTGAGGCCAGTCACATTGAGAAGTATTACTGAAAGTTAGTGACTTATTACTGTCATTACATCATTTTCCTGTTGCTGATCCTTCCCTCCTTCTTCCTAACTGCTCACCATACCTCATATATTCTATGAGACTTTTTGACTTTTTTAAAAGCTTCATTATTCCTTTCTATGATATGTTTTATAATTTTTTGGAGTGCTGGTTTGGAGTCATAAGTTTGCTAAGGTGATCTCACAGAAATACCTTATTTCTCCATAAGTTTTGAAAGATAGTTTTGCCGGATCTATTTGTCTTGGTTGGAAATTGTTTTAAGGTTTTAACACTTGAAGTTTTTCTGTCTTTTAAAATTTATGTTGAGAAGTCTGCTGTAACTCTAATGGGTTTACTTTTATGAGCGATTCATTGATTTTCTCTAACAGCTTTCAAGATTAAGTCCTTGTGTTGGACTTTTGGGATTGTGACTGTGATTTGTTGTGAAGAAGTTGTTTTCTGATCATGGCTATTTGGGGGTTCTATGTGCCTCACTTATCTGTGTGTAAATTCTTCCCCTGTATTTGGAAAGTTTTCTGCTATTATTTCTGTAAATAGGTTTTTTATGGTATTTATGCTGTCTTCTGA
>RJWT010033135.1:0-13971 GCA_004365215.1 Cuniculus paca
GAAGGTGGTATACCTGGAAGAGCTACAGCAAAGAGGCCCTGATTTTGGTGGGTAACACAAGCCAAACCTGGAACTCTGAGTAGGGCTCACCCAAGTTTCGTGCACGCCCACTGCAGATGCATGAAGTCTGTCTCCCAAAGCAGTCTGTCCTGGCTAGGTCTTGTAAGGTGCACACTGGGCATGGCAGTGTCTGGTGGTAGCCATGCAGCCCAACCCTCTGCATGCAAATGTGGCATCTGTGGGCCTCAGTGTTTTCATGCTTATGGCTTAGGCCCTCTCTTTGTGTCTTTGCATGTCCTGAGAGTTCTGAGTGCTACTTTGCCCATTTGCTCCATCTCCCACTATGGTCCTGTGGCCCAACCTTTTCCTTTACCTGAGCCTTTGTTTCCTCATCTGTACAGTGACTGTATAAGCACTGGATGTATAATTTAGTGATACAGTGCTCGTGTGGCACGATTGACAGCATGTCCTCTGTTACAGAGCTCAAGGGAGAGCTCAAGGAAGTACCTGATTGTTCCTCTTTTTCCCAAGAAAAGACCATCCATTTGGGCTCAACCCCTTTTCTCACCTGCTAGGCTGGAGATTTGGGACGATCCATGGGCGCGTGGGCTGCTTCCCTTCTGATCTAGTACAGCCTGCTGCTGCCCCTGACTTCCTGCAGCTGCCAACTGAGCCAGGCCGGGGCCGGGCTGCAGCTGTGGCTGCTGCTGTGGCCTCTACAGCTGCTGCACAGGAGGTGGGCCGCAGGAGAGAGGTGAGCCAGTGGTGGGACCAGGCCACAAGGCACAAGGAGGGGTAGCCTCACTGCAGTGGTAGAAGCAGTCAGGTCAGCCAAAAGCATAGCCAGTCCTGGAATAGGGCCAGCCAGATGTGTGACCCATGAGATACGACCAGAGGTGATTGGAGGTGTGTGAAAATGAGGTAGGGTCTGTTGGTTGCAAACAGAGTGAAGGAGCAGGATCAGCCTTGGCCAGTCAGTGGGTAAAATCAACCTGGAGTGGGGCTGAGCCAGGCGAGTGGGGCAGGGCAGGCTTGTGGAGCAGAGCTATCAAGGGGTGGAATCAATGCAAACAATGGAGCAAGGGGTGGTATCAATCTTGACAAAACAGCCACCCCCTTGCAGGGGCTAGCCTGGTGGAAGCATGATTTAGAGGGGCAGAAGACAGGTCAGCTGGAATCGGTGGGTGTGGCAGGCTTGAAGGGGTGAGGCCAAGTGGACACTGGTGGTCCAGATGTCTGGATGGGTAAACGAGTGAGCAGCTAGAGAGAGTCTGGGCTCAGTCAGTGAGGATTTGCCTTCAATCATCTTCGACTGAAGGGCAGGGTAAGGTATGGCCAGACAGGCCTTCCTAGCTCCCCTTTTCATGCAGGGTCCCCCAGTTAGGGCCCGTTCTGCTGACCATGGAGAGGATGCCCTGGAGTTTTCACCACACACAATGCTTGAGTTTGCCCAGAAGTATTTTCGAGACCCTCAGAGGCAGCCTCAGTGAGTAGTGGTCCCATCCGTCTTCCCCACATCAAGGAAGACTTCTCTGAGTGTATTATTGCTGTCCAAATCTGCAGGTGGGGTGGGTGGGGTGAGAGAGCACCTGGGAGTGAGGTCTCCTCAGCCTGAGCCTCTGGGTACCTTCCTGCCTGGTGGACTGACCTGGTGGGCCAAGAACATTCCCACTTGGGAAAAAATGTTGCTAAAGACAGAGGCAAGACTGGTCAATAGCACCCCCTTCCTGTTGCAGGGATGGCCTCAGGCCGAAATGTAAGGAGGGCCGGGAGTCCAGAACCTTGGAGGACATGCTTTGCTTCACCAAGGTCTCTAGTCCTGGGCTTCAGTTCCTCCATCTATAAAGTGGTGATACAAAAACCCCTCGCCCCACCCTGGGACAAACCTCAGGGAGACTCTCCAGCTCCTACACCTGAGGAGCCAGGATTCCTCCCAGGGGCAGCATCTGTCCCCAGTGTCAGGCCTGGCTCCCCTTTTGTGACATGGGCTTAGTAGTACGATGTGGCCTTCTTCTACCTTGAGTATCCCTGCATTGTAACACAGCTGCTTCCTTCTAACGCAGACCCCGCTCCAGGAGTCCCTTATTGAGCTCAGTGACAGCAGCCTCAACAAGATGGCCACAGATATGTTCCTAGGTATGAGGGCAGGGCTGCAGCCATCACTCTGAGATGCCACTGTGTGATCCTTGCTTGCCACCACTCCTCTCTGGTCCTCAAATTATGTCCCTGTCCCAACCCAGACTTGGGATACGTTGAGGAAAATGGAAGCCCCCAACTGCCTATGGCCACAGACTCCTGGGGAGGGGTTTGACCCTGGGGCCCTTGGGGTGATGGGGAGCTGGGACCTGGTTGGCCTGAGCAGGGTAGGTCTTTCCTACAGCTGTGATGAGATTCATGGGGGATGCCCCACTGAAGGGCCAGAGTGAACTGGAAGTGCTGTGCACCCTCTTGAAGGTCAGTCTAGGCAACTTTGCCGAGGTTCCCTTTGCTCTGTGGTTCTGTTTTCCTATCTGTCAACCAGAGTTGCAGGGCATTAGGGTGGGAAGCTGTTCCCATGGCCCAAAGAGGAGTGCATCCTACCGTTGAGGAGGGGTTGGGGGAAGGGCACCAGGCCTATCTTTAAGTGCCTAGGCTGCTATTATGTACCTGGTATGTTGAATGACTCCTGACATGTCCACGGAGTGTGACCTGGCCTACCCTCTTTCAGCTTTGTGAGGACCATGAGGTCATGCGAGATGAGTGTTACTGCCAAATTGTGAAGCAGATCACAGACAATACCAGCTCCAAGCAGTGAGTTGTCTGGGATTACCTCTGACCCCTCATTGTGTCAAGACTCCAGGAGTGGCCAGTTTAGCCCCCTGTCTCCCCAGACCTACCCCTTTTCATCCAGATTCTTGGATAACAGAAACCTGGATCGACTTGTTTAAATGAAAGAGGGAACTTATTGGTTTGGGCAGCTAAAAAGTCATTGAGTATATGGCTTCAGGTATAGCTGGACCTAGGTGTTATTAGGAACCAGGTTTTCTTCATTTCTTGGCTCCGCTTTCCTGTATGTGGATATCATTCTCAAGCAGCCTGTCTCACAGATTAACAAAGTGACAGAGCTGGGAAGATATTTCCCCCCTAAGGCAATCCCAGGGAAAGCAAAACTGATCCAGTATTTGCTGCAGAAATTCCCAAATCCAACTTTATTGCCTGGAGTTGGTCACATGCTCATCCTTGAACCGACCACACTGGCTGGAATATACAAAGTGTTGACTGGTTAGATCCAGGTCTGAACTGTAATTGCCCAGTCCTGTATCATGGACGCATTCTTAAGCCAGTGACTATGGCCAGGGGTTGGGGTTGGGGGCTGCAATGTTCTAATTGGGCAGACCTGATTCCCATGCCTATCTCCAGACTACAGGAATGTAGAGAGGGAGGGGTAGTTTGTGAAAAGAAACCCAAGTACTCTCCCAGACAACAGATGTGCCCACAGTTGAAACCTCCACAGCCAGAGTAGTATGAAGATGAATCAGTGTGTTCTGCAGGGCCAGCACACTGTAGGTGCCCAGTGTGCTATGTATGCCATTTTCTTGCAGGCTGCCTTTCCCCAGGACTTACTACCACTACTTTTGCATAGCCCCAGAGGTTCTGTCTTGCCCAGAAGCCTCCCCAGAGAGACCCTCTACTCAGAAAAGACTTTGGGGCCTCATCCCTTTCCTTCCCTGTCTCCACCTGACTTCCCAGGCAGACTATGCTTTTTTATGACCTCAGGATCCAGTTGCCCCATACTTACTAGCCAGGAGGCACATCCTGAGAACAGGAGCTGCCTCAGATCTAAGCCTCCAGCTCAGTCCCAGGAAGCTCCTGGCACACCCTGTGGTGCTGTGGCCCCCTGTGATGAGGCCTGTGTGTCCTTCCAGAGACAGCTGCCAACGAGGCTGGAGGCTGCTGTACATCATAACTGCCTACCACAGCTGCTCAGAGGTCCTCTACCCACACTTCATGCGCTTTCTCCAGCATGTGAGCAGGACTCCAGGCCTGCCCTTCCAGGGTGAGACGCCCATAAGTGGGGACCTAAGGCTGCACATATCTTGGGTGGGGACAGGGCAATTAGCTGGTAAGACACAAACCCAAAAGGGCCTGGCCCTTTGAAGATGCTGGGAAATGTTAACTTACTTGCCAAACATTCATGGAGTTCCCAGAGGGCTTGGTATGGCGGGTCACCTGATGTCAGGGTGAGGGTGGTCAGGGACTGCTTCCTGGAGGAGATACTGTTCTAGGTGGTGAGCCTATAGGAATGATTCCCAGGTAGACTGAGTGGCTGGAGCAAAGGTCTATAGATGGGAGCACGTGGCACATGGGAGAGGCAGAGAAGGAGGTGGGCAAGAATCTAGTGTCCTTCTGGGACTCAACAAGGGTCTTCAGTGGGCCCAAAGTTGGTGGCAGGGTCTCTCCGTTGCCCTTTCCAGTATGCAGCAAGAGACTGCTTCTCAGCTTTATTTCCACAGCAACCCAAGGGCCCCCTAACAAAGAGGCTAGAGGCCCTCTTGTCACCCTATAGTGATAGTAGGCATAGAGATTGGGGACCTCTCCCTTTCTGCCTCTGAGTCTCTCTCTCTCTGATTCAATTAAAAATATTCCCTTACCCAAAGATAAACAGACTCAGCTCCCCAAGGAAGAGCTCCCAGATGTGAGGAGGTAGCAGAATGTGCCCCAGAACTCTTGGCCCCTCCCCAGAGCAGAATGAGGGCACTGCTAGACCCAGAGATCTGCATCCTGATGGTGAGGTCTTTGGGTGCCTCAGGGAGGCAGGAAAATTGGCAAGGGGCCCAACTGGCAGAGGCAGAGTGTGTTACCCTAGCCTCAGAGCCTACCGGGGATGAGTTCCCAGACAACAACTTAGGGCCACAGCTGTTTCCAGGCTCATATAGCCAAGGTCAAGACAAAAGGTTGTGATCACTTAGGATATGGTTCCAATCCAGCTCTTGACCTTGGGCAAATCACTGGCCTTTGCTCAGCTCAGATTCCTCCACTATCAAATGGGGACGGAAATGCCTGTCCTCCAGCTTGTGGAGAGAGCACAGGGGCCTCATGGCTGGGAGCAAGAAGAGCCCCTTTCTCTCAGTGCCAACCTTGGGCAAGGCCTTGACTCCTCTCCTATAGGGATTGCTAAGGCCTGTGAGCAGAACCTGAGGAAGACTTTGCGCTTCGGGGGACGTCTGGAGCTCCCCAGCAGCATGGAGCTCCGGGCCATGTTGGTGAGCTGGTATGGGGCTGGGAGTTGAGGTGAGCAGGAGACATGCACCTGTCCAGAGATCCCAATGTTGGGTGTACATGTGCTGCTCAAGACTTGCAGATGGGCCCTGCTAGGGGCACAAGGACTCCCACACATGTGTGCCCAGGAGCCCCTGGCTTGGAGCCTCCCTTAGCAGGGGACAACAGCTGTCTCAGATCCCAGCACCCAGCTTCTCTTCTCTCTCTTACTTCATCCCTCAGGCGGGTCGCAGTTCCAAGAGGCAGCTTTTCCTTCTTCCTGGAGGCCTTGAACGCCATCTAAAAATCAAAACATGCACTGTGAGTGAGGGGATGCCTCTAGCAGGCAGATGCTGGAAAGGCAGGAACACCCCAGCCTTTGGGATCTGGGTTGAGTGAGCCCCCAAGGTGCTGAGTCCCTCAGAGGTTTTTCCAAACTCCACAAGGCAAGACATACATTTGACCCTCCATATTCACAAGTTCTACACCTGCAGATTGAAAATATTTAAAAAATATAAAGTTACATCTGAGCCAGGCGTGGTGGCACACGCCTGTAATCCCAGCAGTCAGGAGGCTGAGGCAGGAGGATTGCCATGGGTTTAAAACCAGCCTGGGCTACATACTGAGTTCAAGGCAAGCCTGGACTATACAGAGAGACCTTGTCTCAAAAAAACTAAAAAAAAGAAGTTACAGCTGAACATGTAACAATTTCTTATCATTATTCTCTAAACAATACATTAAAACAACCATTTACATAGCATTGATATTGTATTAGGTATTGTAAGTCGTCTAGACATGATTTAAAGTGTATGAGAGGATGTTCAAGGATAATATGCAAATACTGCCCAATCTTGGATGAGGAACTTGAGCATCCTTGGATTTTGGTGTCTGAAGGGGTCCTGAACCAGTCCCCTGTGAATACTGAGGAGTGACTGTATTTCTCAGAAGAGCAAGATAAGCCTCTGAGAGTTTAAGTTTCCGGCTCACGGTGACACTGCAAATAGGAAGAAAGGCAGAATTTGAACCTAAGACTCAAGGCTTAAGAGGCTGTGTTCTCTTCCTGCATGAGGAAGATTCTCTGAGCTCTCAAAGGATCACGCACCTCTGTAAAAAGAAGCTGAGGAATTCTATACTTAGCTCCTGGAACCTGGGTGGGGCTGGTGGGGCAGAGGTCAGGCCCAGCTGGCACAGCCTTGTCCTTCATGCCGCACCCCAGGTGGCCCTGGACGTGGTGGAGGAGATCTGTGCTGAGATGGCTCTGACACGCCCAGAGGCCTTCAATGAATATGTGATCTTTGTTGTCACCAACCGAGGTGAGTGGCCAACAGGATCTCTCCAGAGATGGTATTACCACTAGTTTCCCATGGCTGTTGTAACAAATTATCACAAGCTCAGCAGCTTACAACACAGATTTATGATATTACAGTTTTATTATTATCTTGTAGCTCTGAAAGTCAGAAGTCCTGAAATGAGTGTGTCTTCGGGGTTGTGTTGCTTCAGGGGCTGTGTTGCCTCATCAGTGATGGCAAACCTTTTAGAGGTTTCAGTGGTAACAAGCAGTCTGCTGTGGCACTTGTGCTGTAGGTTCACCACCACTGCCCTAGGGGATCCTGTTTCCTTGCCTTTTCCAGCTTCGAGAGGTTGTCATGTTCCTTAGCTCACTGCCTCTTCCTCTATCTCCAAAATCAAAAGAGTAAAGTCTTTGAATCCTTGTCTTTCCTGGCACCCAACCTTTCTATCCTCCCACTCCTTTGACTCTGAATCTCCTGCCTCCATCTGAGAAAAACCCTATGCTCAGATTGGGCCCACTGAGATAAACCAGGATAATCTCCCCTTCTCAAGATCCCTAATCAAATCTGTAATCACTTTTTCCAAGAAGGTGACATATTCACAAATTCTGGGGATTAGGACTGGATGTCTTTGGAGGGTCAGTTATCAGCTTATTACAGAACCTAATTTACCCAACATCATACAGTAGGGATTTGAATCCCAGCAGTCTGGCCTTCTGATGCTGAACATCTATAATCATGCCAAACCCCCTTCTTTGGTCAAACAAATGTCAGTGCAGGAAAAGAAATCTTGCAACTCAGTCCCAGGCTTAACCTTCCCACCTCCACCTGCACCAGGTGCCCAGCTGGGGTCTCTCAAAGGAGATCTGTGGAAGGCATCCACTGGGGCTTGTGGGCTAAAACCTGCTGTGCTTCTCATCCCAAACTGCCTCCGAAAAGGGGCTGGACTTTCTCCAAGCACAACCTGGGGTGTCTTCCAAGACCCAAGCAGGCCACCCCCTAAGGCTCTTAGGGAGCCTTCCATGGGAGAAAGGAACATCATTTGCACCTTTGAAAAGGTTTACATTTCAGTGAAATACAAAGCACCCTGTTGCATAAATATGCTTTCTTCTTTTTTAAAAAAACTGTACTGGGGATTGAGCTCCAGGCCTTTGTATTAAGCTATATCACCTCCCCTTTTTATTTTTTATTTTGAGACAAGGTCTCATAAATGAAAAGTTGCACAGATTGGTTTTGAACTTGCAATCCTCCTGCCTCAGCTTTCCAGAGGCGGACCTTATAATCTGGGATTACAAGGGTATGTGCTCCCGTTTAGTGAGGAAGGTGTGTTCCAGAGTGAGGAGGTGGCTTCTTGGAGGTGGCATGTCACCTGGGTGGAAGGTTGGGGTCTGCATTCTTCTTCTGCACAGGTGCATTAAGTGTCTTTGCACCCAGTGCTGGGTCCCCACTGTCTGCAGGTCAGCACGTGTGCCCGCTCAGCCGCTGTGCCTACATCCTGGATGTGGCCTCAGAGATGGAGCAGGTCGATGGTGGCTACATGCTCTGGTTCCGGCGCATACTCTGGGATCAGCCACTCAAGTTTGAGAATGAGCTGTATGTGACTATGCACTACAACCAGGTCAGTCCACATGGCCCATTTGCCACTCTGGGACTTTGTGGGTTCCTGGGGACCTTGAAGTCAGTTGCACAGTCTGTTTTTGTGGGACAGGTAACAAAGCTTCAGGAATTCCATGCACAAAATATAGTCACTTAGCTTTTGTGGCCACATGGTGTCCCTGTTAAAACTGGGCCTTGGTTCTGGACAGGGGAGGGGACTTTATAGACTACCAAAAACCTAAAAGAAACCCACAAGTTCTGTCTCATCTATGGATCTGAATCTCAGAGGCGCAGCCCTGCAGTTCTGTTTTAGTAAGCCTCTCAGTAATTCTGGAGCAAGCTCCATTTTTGAGAAACACAGACCTAGTGGACACTTGTGATTACCACAGTACTGATGCTCTGCTTTTATTTTCTTGTTATTATCTTTGGGGAGAGGGTACGGGAGATGGATCCTGGGTCTTTCTACATGCTAGGTAAGCGCTGTACCACTGAGCTGCAATCTCAGCCCTGATGCTCTGCTTTTAAATAGCTCACACTCTTCACATTACTAGGGAGACTCCATTGTAGGCTTTGAGGCCACAGCCCTCATAGCTACCCCTCGTATGCCTCTGTCATCATTCCCTGAAGCCCAGGAAAGTGACAGACCATCCTACTCCAGAAGTAGATAGGGCTGGACTCCTAAATACCTGTCTCCTTGCAGGTAAATGTACCCTTGCAGGTAAATGTCTGAATGTGTCTGCCAAACAGCCCCTCATATGACCATTCCCTGCAGGTGCTGCCTGACTACCTGAAGGGCCTCTTCAGCAGCATGCCAGCCAGCCGGCCCAGCGAGCAGCAGTTGCAGCAGGTGTCCAAGCTGGCCTCACTACAGCATCGTGCCAGGGACCACCTCTATCTGCCCAGCGTGTGAGCACCTGCCTGCCTGCTGCAATGGGTGGGGTGGGGGGAGATACCAGCATCCCCAGCCTCTCAGCCCAACCCACTGTCCTCAGAGCTGTCCACTACCCATCCCAACCTCCAGGATTCCCCTTTTGCAGTAAGGGAGCTGTCTGGGAAAGGGCTGTCTTAATCTTGGGCCTAAAGTTCTATGGTTCACTGTAGGAGCTAGGACCCAGGCTCCCTTCCATGACAAGTTGCTTCTGGCTGGTATTAATAGTTCATAGCAAAGAAGCTGAGATCTTCCATTTAATGAGGATTTCAGAACACATATACCTTATAGTCCAGGAAATACACATGGCTATGCAGATTTAGTCACAAAAACATTCACTGCAGCATTGCTGATAAGAGCAAAAGACTAGAAACAACCTTAATATCCAACAACAGGGGCTGTGTTAAATAAGCTGATGTCTGAAAGATGTGATCAGCACTCAGGGTATAAATCAGTCTCAGGACTTTTTACACACTTGAAAATAGGATCTGAAGGGCGGGGATATAGCTCAGTGATAAGAGGGCTTGCCTAGCATGCGTGAGACCTTGATTTCAATCCCAAACACTACACACACACAAAGAAAGAATGAAAGAAAAAAAGAAAGAAAGAAAAAGTAGCATTCTAAAATACTTATGTTCATTATATATTAATATGTTTATCCTATTCAAAATTAAAACTGAGAAAAAATTTGAAACAGATTTAATCCAGGCACAGTGTTATATGCCTGTTGATCCAGCTATTTGGGAGGCTGGGACAGGAAGATCTCAAGTTCAAGGCCAGCCTGGGCAACTTAGTGAGATCTTATATCTCAAAAACAGAAAACCTCACAGATATATTAATTTAAAAATAAGAATGTGGGCCGGGAATTTAGCTCAGTGGCCTAACCACCTGCCTGGCAAGTGCGAGGTCATGAGTTCAATCCCCAGTGCTGCAAAAATAAATAAATAAATAAAAATAAGAATGAGCCAAGTGTGTTCTTATGTGCCTATAAACCCAGTACTCAGGAGGCTGAGTCAGGAGTATCACCCCTAGTTTGGGACCAGCCTGGGCTACATAGTGAGTTCAAGGCTGTCCTGAACTACACAGTGAGACTTTGTCTCAAAAAATAAATAAATAAATAAATAAACCTATTACATGTTTATATAAATAACATTTTATGAAAAATACCTATTTAAAATCAGTGAAAAGAGTGGCTCTGTTTCATACTTTGTAAAGCCTTTTCCTGTCTGATTTAGTAAAAGAGCGCTGAATTTATAGATCTGCTCACACAGTCAGTTACCATCTCACCTGTCTTGCATGCAGTCACGTAGCCTCAGAGAAAACTGCATGGTATAACTTCAAAAGAGTAAGAAAGAAGGAAACAAAAGACATGTTAATATTGTTATGAAAATGATTTTGACCTCCCTGACACTTTTTATTTATTTATTTTTATTTATTTATTTTTTTTTGCGGCACCGGGGATTGAACTCATGACCTTGTGCTTGCCAGGCAGGCGCTTAGACCACTGAGCTAGATCCCCAGCCCTATTTTTGAGACAGGGTCTCACTATGCCATTCAGGCTGGTCTTGAGCTCACTTTGTAGCCCAGGCTGGTCTCAAACTCACAACGATCCACCTGTCTCAGCCTCCCAAGTGCTGGGATTACAGGCGTGAGTTACCACACCCGGCTGACACTTTTTATTTCTTAGGTTTTTTTTTTTGAGATACAGTCTTGCTGTGTAGTTCAGACTAGCCTCAAACTTGTGGCAATCCTCCTGCCTCAGTTTCCCAAGTGCTAGGATTACAGGCGTGTGCCCCCATGCCCAGCTCAGACCTCCCAGACTCTTGACTACACTTTGAGAATCCCTGGTGTAAATCCTAGTAAAATGAACTGAGTGTGGTGGTGCTCCCCAGGGGGAACCCCAGCACTCAAGAGGCTGAGGCAAAAGGCTCACTATGAGTTTGAGGCCAGCCTAGGCTATGTAGTGAGTACAAGACCAGCCTAAACTACAGAGTGAGACCTTGTCTCAAAAAACAAACAAAAAAGTAATCCTCCTGCTTCTGTCTCACTAGTAGTTGGGACTACAGGTATGAGCTGCCACATCTGTTGGGTTTTTACTTTTTACAAGGCATTCTACATATGTATTTAAGCTATTTTTCCCAACCACTCTTTAAATATAAACACCCTTTCACAGATCACAGATGAAGCCACTGAGGTTTCCTGTAGTGCAGCTAGTTGGAAGGAGGGATGCAAACCTGGGGAAGCTGGCTTCAGATGCCAGTCTCTCTTTTTTTTTAATGTATTTATCCTTTTTTTTTTTTTTTGGTGGTGGAGGAAAGTACTGGGAGTTGAACCCAGGGCTTCACACATGCTAGGCAAGCACTCTAACATGAGCCACATCCCCAGCCCCTTGATGCCAGGCTTTTACTCCAGCAGAGCAAAGGAAGAGTGACGTTACCAAAGAGAGCTGTGGGGGACAGGGATCCCTTGAATTCCTCCCAACACTCTTGCAGCTGCAGTTGGGATGGGCTAGGACTGCTGCAAATATTTTCCATGTCCTTAGGGGTAAAGCAGTTGCCCTGAGGGAACCAGCATGGGGCGCAGTGTGCAAGAACAGAAAGTGAGCTGGTCCTGACTGATGGCCCCTAAGATTCAGCCCAGACACCTAGCTTCCTCTGCCCCATCCTCTGCCCAGCTTCCTGGTAGCTGCTTTGCCTGCCTTGATGTTTCTCCCAGCCCCGTGTCTCGCTCCCCTCTAGCTTGTGCTTCTCCTTGGAGGCAGGAGCTACAAAGGACAAACCCATGTTGGGTTCAAGTCTCGTTTCCCACACACTCAGTCACTGTGTGATCCTAGACTCTGATGAACTTCTCAGTTCCTTCACCTGCAAATAATGGTCCTAATGAAACTGGCCCTGGCAGGGACCGAGCGCCCAGTGTGTACCAAGGCACCATGGGAACCTTGATACCCCTATGTTCTCCTTTTATGCTCTGCAGTATTTAGTTTTCCAGGGAGGTACATCATCATGTCTGCTTTGCATCATACCTGCTGCACAGTGGGGACTGAATGGCAGGTGCTTAGTACTTTGTTTCCTCCACACATAGGCGGGAGGTCCAGGAGTACATCCCGGCCCAGATGTACCGCACTATGGCTGGCTCCGCCTGGCTCAACCTGATCAGCCAGCACAGGCAGCAGATGCAGGCACTCAGCCCCCACCAGGCCCGTGCCCAGTTTCTGGGTAAGAGCTGGGGATGGGACACATAGTTGGGAAGATCTTCATGAGGGGAGGTACTGGAAGAGGAGGTGGAAGCATCTTTTTCTTTGCACAAAGGCACTTTCAAATGCCAGCCGGGCTAGCCACCTGCCTGGAGAGAAGACTTTTTAACAGTTTCCCAAAGGCATCACCTGGGCTGGGGGTGACTCCGCATAGAAAGAGTAGGAAGTGAAGAAGAGCCTGGATCAAAAGTAGGAGGAGAAACCAGGAGGAGGGGAGGCCAGCGAGGTGGAGGGGAGGGAAGCTGATCGTGGGTGTCATGGATGCACTGGCTAACCTGGTAATGTCCCTTCCTCGCTGCAGGCCTCCTCAGTGCCTTTCCTATGTTTGGCTCCTCCTTCTTCTTCATCCAGAGCTGCAGCAACACTGCTGTGCCAGCCCCCTGCATTCTAGCTGTCAATCACAACGGCCTCAACTTCCTCAGCACTGAAACCCATGTGAGTGGCCTCAGTCTGGCCATGCCAATCTGTCCCATCCCGTGGCCTGCCACCCCCTCCCAGGGACCAAGATTACCAACTGTGAAAGACCACTTAACACCTGGATGATCTCTAGCAAGTCTTTTCCCTTCTCAGAGTCTCATTTTTCCCACCTGGAAAATGGGAATAATGGTAGAATCCACCCCATAGGGCTAATTTTAAGGGGATGTGGGGGAAAACACATGCTAAGCCTTCAAATAGTGGATTGGTCTGCTCAGGCTGCCCTGACAATATACCGTGACTCAATGGTTTATGCAACACAGGTTTCTTTTCTCATAGTTCTGGAAGCTGAAAGTCCGAGATCAAGCTGTCAGTGGGTCTGTTCTCTTTCTTGGCTTATAGAGGGCCACCTTCTCATTGTGTCCTCATGTGGCCTTTCCTCTGTCTGTGTACACCCCTGGCATCTCTGTGTATGTCAAATTCCTCTTATAAGGCCACCAGTCATGCTCAATTAGGGGCCACTCCAACAGCCTTGTTCCAACCGAATCACCTCTTAATATATTGTCTGTGGTGCTAGGGGTGGAACCCCAGGCATCAAACATGCTAGGCAGGTACTGTGCCCCTGAGCCATATTCCTAGCCCTCTATTCCCCTCTTTAAAGGCCTTGTTTCCAAATACAGTCAATTCAAGGTACTGGGGCGTAGGAATTTGCAGGGGACACAATTCATTCGATCACAAATAGGTCCTCTTACTTTCTTCCTTAGTTTCTGGATGAGGATTCCAGGCCAGAGGGGGGGTTTTGGAGGTGATTTAAGGAAACACTGGAGTGAGCAGGTGGGGCAGGAAAAGGGCAGAGACAATAAAAGCTGTATTATAGTGCAAGTTGCCAATATGGGCAACTAGAGGTGGTCAGTCCAGCTGGGGACCCAGGACAGCATAGAGCAGTGATGGTGATCCTTTCAGAGCTTTCAATGATAACACACATGCGATAGGTTCTCTACCACTGGCATAGAGCATGCCCTTCTCTCCTGTGGGGACGGAGCCAGGATGTCTACCACCACTCCCCAGCCTTCATCAGTCAAGAGCTTCTTTCTGCAGCATTCTCTCTGCACCACTCTAGCTTTCCTGCATGTGATGTTTCTTCCTTGGGCTATAAAGAAAGCTCCAGACAAAGGGATGCAGATGTTCACAGAAGAAGCTCTGATCTGAAGGTCAGGGCACCAACAGCAGCCACTATACCCCTGTATCTCAAG
>RJWT010033136.1:0-13963 GCA_004365215.1 Cuniculus paca
GCTTTATCCCTTTCCCTCCTGTATTCACCAGTATTCTAATGTCTTCCAGCCTTGGTTCTAATCTCTTCCTCTTCTATTTCTCTATTTTTTGCCCAACCCCCTTTAAAATTTCTCACCTTAGCATAAAATTGCCATACTGAGATCATATATACTGTATGTAATTTTCTAGTTTGTTTTAGATTTTGTCATCTAACCACAAATCTAGTTCATACAATTAAAGGTGGCAAAGTAATAATTAACACAGTGTATCATTTTCTAGGTTGTGTTTGATGTATTGTTATTGATGATTGTACTACTTTAGCCAAGGGGCATAGTTGTTTTAATCAGTTGTTCTTCCTGGCATGCCAAGACTGAGACTGCCTAAGGGTCATAAAATATACTGTAGACCAGTGCTAAGGAAGCAAAGGCTAGGCCAAGTAGGCAGCAAATACTCACCCCCAGTTTGAAGAGGCAAAATTTTGTAACAGACTCAAAACCAAAAAGCCAACTATATCTAGAAGGCAACCTTGAGAAGTAGTGATTTCCTAAGCCTTCTGAATACTAGCAATAAAGCTACTTGTCATAAGTAATTTATAAGCATCAACTCAGAAATTAAACATAGAAATAGAAAATGAGAAGATACTTAAGCAAGATGCAATTTCAAACTTTCAGGTTACCAAAGGCAAACCCAGAGACCAATGAGGAGGAACAATTCAAGATCCACCCACCTGACCTCTCTGAAGTGGAAACAGCAGAAGTAACAAAGCAGATAAAATAGGCTCTAGAAAAAAAAAATCAAATCTAGAAATAATTTCTCAGATAACCAAAGAGATAGTAACCATAATTAAAGACATGGCTAGTGACTCTAAAGCAGATACAGATAAATACAGGAGCTTAGGAAAATGATGAAATCCATGAATGCCCAACTTAGGAAAGAAATATAATCCATGAAACAGATTCAAACAGATATCCAGGAGATTAAAAAGTACAGTGAAAGTATATACAGCAGAATAAGCCAATAGGAGGACAGAATGTCAGCTTCAAAAGACAGGATTGTGGTTAGCAATTAGGAAAAGAAAGATTTCTTAAAAATAGCAAGGGACAATGAAATATCAGTTCAAAATCTGCAAGATGAGTAAAAATGTAAGTGATGGAAATCAACTTAAAAGCAGGAGACTGTGTAAATGACATAAAAAAACTGTTCACAGAAGTAATAGCAGAAAACTTCCCAAGCAGGAAAAAAAGAATTTAACATACAGATAAGTGAGGCATATAGAACTCCAATTAGCCATGATAAAAAAAAATAGTCAAGGTTAAAGAAATTCAGCTCAAGAACAAAGTAGTAAAAGTTGTTAGAGAAAAGAAACAAATTATCTTTAAGGGAAAGCCTGTCAGAGTCACAGCAGACTCTTAACACAAATCCTCAAGTCAAGGAAATCTTGGAATGAAGTACTTCAAGCCCTAAAAGAAAACAACCACTCACCCAGACTGATGTACCCCACAAAATTATCTATCAAAATTGATGAGAAATAATATAGTTCCATGACAAAGAACAACTGAAGAAATTCATGACCACTAAAGCAGTGCTCCAAAATATTCTGTAGGACATTCTAGAAAGAAATAAAATGGACCATAACTCTCTGAACCCCAATAGAATGAATCCACCAGACAAGGCAAACAAGTAAAAAGGAGTGAAGGGAACCAGTAATGGAAAAATAACATTAAAAGGATAAGTCAATATATATATCAGTTATACCATATGTGAATGATCTCAATTCACCAATCAAAAGAAACAGACTGGCAGAATGGATCAAGAAACAAGATTCAACAATATATTGCATACAAGAAACATTTAATTAAAAAAGAAATACATAGAGTGAAAATCAAAGGATGGAAAACAATACTCCAGGAGATAGGAACTCAGAAAAAAAACAGGAGCAGCTGTTCTATTTGCAGACAATGTGAATTTCAAGCCAAAACTGATTAAGAGAGACAAAGAAAGTCACTACATCCTTGTAAAGGGAAAAATTCAAGAGGAAGCGATAAGAGTCATAAATATATATGCACTACAGCAGGCATATGTCCCAGGAAGAAAACCAAGAAGGAGCTAACTTCCTTCCTGTGAGCCAGCAGCAGTTGTGGGCCAGGCCAGCAGCAGTTGTGGGCCAGGCCAACTCCTTCCTGTGAGTTAGTCAGTGCATGGACTGGGAAACAAGAAGTGTGGAGTATTCTCTACACCCTTAAGTAACCAGCTGATTCAGAGAAACACAGGCTGAGATGATAGTCACTGAAGTAAAAAAACAACTTAACTGCTGTATTGTTTGATTGACTTTGCAGGCCTAAATCCAGTAGTCTGAGCATCTATTTAGATGCGATATAGCAACTACGTGGGATTTCCTTCTGAAGATGGTAGCCACTGTTAATTCCATATTATCTTGTTTTAAAGTCCTGTATAATTTTCATTGTTTTGTTTGGTTTGGTTTTATTCTGTTCTGTTTGGTTTGATTTTATCATGTCTGATAGTATGGGTAGTTACTTTGAAGGTAACAAGAGGCATTATGGTAGCCATTGTTGATTTCTAACAACTTGTTTTGAAGTTCTGTTTCACTTTCACTGTTTTGTTTTGATTGGCTTTATTCTGTTTTATTTTGTTTGGTTTTATTCTCTTAAAAATTATATATAAATGTGTATATAATATATATATATATGCACTAAATACCAGCACAGCCAACTAAATAAAACCAAGATTAATGCACATGAAAAACACTAATACAATTATAATGGGGGAGGTCAATACTCAATGTCACAAATAGACTAACTAGACGAAAAAATCAACAAAAAGAAAATCAGAACTGAAACAAACTCTTGAACAAGTGGCGTTAGTATATGTCTACAAAGTGTTCTACCTGACAGCATCAAAATATACATTCTTTTTCACTGCACATGGGACATTCTCCAAAACAGACTGTATACCAGTTCATAAAACATGCTTAAGTAAATGCAAAGGAATTAAAATTATATCATGCATATTATCAGACCCTAGTGCAATGAAATTTGAAATCAGTGACAAAAGAAACCACAAGAACTTCATTAACACATGGAAATTTAAAAAAACACCTTCCTGAACAACCAGTGGAAACAGATGACATTAAGGAAGGATTTAGACACTTCTGTAACTAAATGCCAGTACAACATATTATGAATGGAATAAAAGCAATTGTACAAGGAAAATTTATAATAGTAAATTCCCATATCAGAAAAACAGTGAGCTCAAATAAACAACCTAAAGTTGAACCTCAAGTTTCTAGAAAAGCAAAAGATGTCAAGTTCAAAGCTCATATGAGGGAAGATATTGTAAGAATTATAGCAGGAATTAATGAAATGGAGCCTAAGAAAATCATACAAAGAATCAAGGAATTGAAGAGTTGGTTCTTTGAAAGATTAAATAAAATTGGCAAAACCCTTAGCCAACCTTATCAAGAAAAAGAAAGACTCAAATTCATGCAATTAGGAATGAAAGAAGTGAAATCACAAAAGATCCTGAAGAGAGCCAGAAGAACAACAATGCCTTCTGGAAAATCTTTATTTTAATAAGATGGAAAACACGAAAGAAATGGACAGATTACTAAAGTTGAATCAAAAAGATATAAAAATTCTAAATAAACTAACATCAGTCAGTGAAATTGAAGATGTAATTAAAAATTTACCATCAAAGAAATGGCCAGGTTCAGACTGATTCACTGCTAAATTTCACAAGAAATTTAGAGAAGACCTTATGTTGCTACGTGTAAACTCTTTAATGAAATTGAAAAGGAAGCAGTACTCCTAGATTCATTTCTAGAAGCAAGAATTACCCTGATACCAAAATGAGATACAGATTCAGCCAAAAAAGAGAACTACAGGTCAATCTCTCTAATGAACATGGATGCAAAAATCTCCAATGAGATAGTAGCAAACAGCAAATCATCAATAAGATTATACCCTGTGACCAAGCAGGATTCACCCCAGGGCTGCAGAAATGGCTAGGCAAGTCAATGAATGTAATGCACCACATTAAAAGAGCCAAGGACAAAAATCATACGATTATCTTAGAGGTGCAAAAAAAAAACATTTGATAAAGTCCAATACCCATTCATGATTAAAAAAAAAACAGAGAAAATTGAAATAGATGGTCTTTACTTCAATCTCATAAAAGTCATCTGTGACAAACCAGCAGGCAACATCATACTAAATGGACAAAAACTGAAAGATTTCACTATAAAATCAGGAACATGACAAGAACTGTCACCACTGTTATTCAATGTAGTTCTGGAACTATTAGCCAGAGCAATTAGATAAGAAAAAGAAATAAAGGGAATAAGAATAGGAAAGTTAAATTATCATTATTTGCAGATGATATGATACTCTACAGAGAAGACCCCAAAAATGCCACTAAAATACTGCTAGATTTAATAAGCAAGATCAGTAGCATAACTGGATTTAAAGTCAACACTCAAAAATAAGTAGCCTTCCTGTACACAAATAACAACCTCACTCAGAGAGAAATTATGGAAATGACACCTTTCATGATAGCATCCAAAAAAAAAAAATGAAGTACCTATGAGTCAATCTAATGCAGGAAGTAAAAGACATTTACCCTGAAAACTATACTACCTAAAAAACAAGACGGAAGAGGATATCAGCAAATGCAAAGATACCCCTTGATCTTGCGTAGGAAGAATCAGTGTAGTGAAAATTGCCACACTTCAAAAATTATTATACAGATTTAATGCAATCCTAATCAAAATACATATAGTGTGTGTCATGCAGAGCATCTTGGTTACTTTTCTCTCATTGTTGAGACAAAATACCTGACACCCAAAGTGAAGGAAGGAAAGGTTTATTTCATACAGTTATGGAGGTTTTAGTCCATACTCAGCTGGTTCCAAGGCAGGGTGGCATGGCTGAGCTTGGGCAGCCATTCATAGCAGCTGCAAGTGGCAAGAGTGAACCAAGCAAGAAAAGGGAAAAACTTGCCTCCTTTCTGACCTTACATTGTATGTCAGCTCCACTCCTGGGTGTATGCAGAACTCAGACTGCCAATCCCAGCACTAGACAACAAATCAACCACAAACACTAGATTCAGCCATTTCCATTACTACATGAGGCTTGGGGGGAGCATCTATATACAAACCATAACATTCTACCCCTGGCCCCCCAAAGACTCATGTACATCCCTATACAAAAGACATTTAGTCCATCTGCAAGAATTGCCATAGTCCTAACAGTTTTAGCATTGATAAAAAGTTCAAGTCCAAGTCTCCTCCAAGATCTAAGGTAAACTCTTAGCTGTAAGCCCCTGCACAAATGAAAACAAAGTTAAACACTTCCAACAGGCAATGGCATAAGATAGACACTAGCATTCCAAAAGTTACAAACAGGAGAATACAAAGTATTGGAACCAAAGCAACTCCAAAATCCAGCAGGGCAAATGTTAAGTCCTATAGTTGCTTGTCCAGCATCTGAAGGAATCTGTAGCAAATTGTGAGCTCCAAAGGGCTTGTGTGGTTCCACCTCTATGGCATTTTTAGTGGTCACTGAACCATGGCATCTCTCTTGGACTGGCTCTGCTCCTTCATTGCAGGTTTCCTTAGATGATCCACGTTCCTGGCTTTTACAAACTTTGGGGTCTCCATTGCACCTTTGGCTTCACACTCAGAGCTTCACACACTGCCCTCTCAAGGGAACACTGCCTGGCCTCCCAAACCTTCTGAAATCGGGGTGGAAACCTTTTCAATCTCAGAACTTGTACATTCTGTGTGCACCTAAAAGCAGCACCATGTGGATGATGCTAAGGTCTGCTGCCAGTTGAAGCAGTTGCCAGATTTTCCTCTATCTTGGCCATAGAGGTCGAGTGCCTGGATTGCTGGGCACTTTGAACCTGATTGCAAGGAACAGAGTCTGTGTTGCCACCATTCTGGAACCTCATGTGGCCTCTGCCACTGTTCTGAAATGTGGTGCTCTGTAGCTTTCTCCCCTGGACAAAGTCTTTCACTTTTTTTGCTTTGAGAATGCAAAGTGTGGGCACCCACTGCCTCTTCCTGCGATGCCTGCAAGCCATCTTTATATTTCTCTGTTCCTTTTCATCAATCAAGGTTTCAGCTCTATCTTTACAGTCCACAGGTTTCATACCAAACTCACAATGTTTTAAGCCACCATGCTGGGCTCTTTGCTCTTGATTCCCAACATAAATCTGGCTAAAAGCTGCCAACAATAGCCATGCCACTACCTCACCATTTGATGCCTTGAAATTTCTTTTGCCAGATTAATCAGGCCACCGCCTTTAATCTCAGTCTCAGGCAAAATCTCTATTCATGGGCAAAATGCAGACAAATTTTCTGTCAAGCCATAACACACATCTTCTGGAGTCCAACAACCAATGCAGTCCTTCTTTCCAGCAGAAACCTCATGAGCCTGGTCTTTACCAGAAGGTTTTCTATCAGTCTTCTGGTCTCCTGAGCTCTGACCAGAATCTCCCATGCAGAACAGCCTAAGTTGGTCCAGCTCTACTCTTTCAGGCTACATCTCCAAACCTTTCCAAAATCTTCCCACAAGCCATTCCCAAAGGCTCTTGAACCACATAATCAGGTACAGTCACAGCAATGACCCCACTCCTCTGGTATCAAATTCTGTCTTGGTTACTTTTCTCTCACTGTTGAGACAAAACACCTGACACCCAAAGTGAAGGAAGGAGAGGTTTATTTCTTACAGTTATGGTGGTTTTAGTCCATACTCAGCTGGTTCCAAGGCAGGGCGGTGTGGCTGAGGGGGCAGCTGTTCATATCAGCTGCAAATGGCAAGAGTGAACCATGCAAACAAAGGGAAAAACTTGCCTCCTTTCTGACCTTACACTGTATGTTGCCTCCACCCCTGGGCGGGTGCAGAACTCAGACCTCCAGTCCCAGCACTAGACAACAAATCAATCACAAACGCTAGATTCAGCCATTTCCATCACTATGTGAGGCTTGGGTGGGGGGCATCTATATACACAGAGTTAGAGAAAACAATCCTGAAACTCATTTGGAACCAGAATAGACCTAGAATAGTAAAAGCAGTTCTAAGCAACAAAGGCAGGACATGGAATATCACAATCCCTGGCTGGAAATTATACTACAAAGCTACTCAGATAAAACAATGACAAGCAAAACAAAACAGATCCAAAATCAATGGAACAGATTAGAAGATGCAGAAAAACTCCAAACACGTTCAGGCACCTTATCTTTGAGAAATGAGCCAAACATCTTCACTGGAAGAAAAATAGACTCTAATAAATGGTGCTGGAAAAACTGCCTTTACACATGCTCAAAATTAAAATTAGACCCATATGTTTCACCATGCACTAAACTAAAATTGAAATGGATCAAAGATCTAAATAGTAAAACAGAAACAGTAAATCTGCTGAAAGAGAGAATAGGTAGAATTCTTGCAGACATTGGCGTGGCAAAGACTTTATGAGAAAAACATTGATCACAGTGGAAATACCACAAAGAATCAACAACTGAGATCTCATTGAAAAGCTGTTGCATGGCAAAAGAAGCCAACAGAATAAAGAAACATCACCCAGTGTGGGAAAAAATTTTTTCTAGCTATTCTTCAGACAAAGGACTAATGTCTAGAATATATAAAAAACTAAAAAAATGAGATACCCTAAATTTAATGACCCAATCCATAAATGGATATATGAAATGAATACACACTTCTCAAATTAAAAAGTAGAAATGGCAAATAAATATATGAAAAAATGCTCAATATCACTGGCATTCAAGAGATTCAAATTAAAACAACACTGAGATTCCACCTTACTCTAGAAAGAATGGCTATTAAGAAATCCACAAATAAGAAATCCTAGGGGGAGTATGGGGGAAAACAAACACTTCTACACTGTGGGTGGGAGTGCAACCACTGTGAAAACCAGTGTGGAGTTTCCTCAAAAATCTAAAACCAGAGTTTTCCCCTATTCCTGTTCTCATTATTCTCCCAAAAGAATTAAAAGCATGATCCTATAGCCACCCATGTTTACAGTGGCACAGTGTGCAAAAGCTAAATCTTGGAAATAGCCCAAATGTCCATGAACTGATGAATTGATAAAGAAGATTTAGGGGTTTTATATATATATATATATATATATATATATATATATATATATATACAATGGAGTACATACACCTTGAGACCATACTCTTGAGTGAAATAAATCCAACACACTTGTTTAAGTATTGCATTTTTGTCTCTGGTTTGAGAATCAGAAAATGTAAGTAAGGACCAAAATGTATAATAGTTACTGGGAAATGGGAAGAAAATGTTCAAATTAGAAGGTGAACAATAAAAGGGTAAGTGGAATGGAAAGAATGGACAAGAAAAAAGAATAGAAGAAAAAATGTGAAAAAAAACTTTTGTATATAGAGGATAAGAAAGATTGAAGGAAGTGGAGGGGAATGGGAAAAAATAAGCAACATATATCATAGGTCCAATGAATGTTATTACTGCTGAGTTATTATGTATATTTAAAATGTACCCATAAAATTTATGATGAGTGTTATTATGTGTATCTTAAATGTACCAATAAAATTTTTAAAAAGGCAGAAAAAAACCCAAAAATCTGCAGACCATCTAAGCATCAGTGTAACTGGTGGTGATTTTGGATCTCTATAGAGACACCAAGGAAATGACCAGGATGTTGTGCTACTGAGCAGAGAGGGATGCTTTTGAAGCATGGGATTCTAGTCCCAACCATTGCTGCTCAGAATCCAAATCTCTTCAATTTACAAATTCTCTGTAAAATGATGTGATTGACTTCTTTGTAAACATGGATGACTGTTCCATCAGAAATGGCTCAGAGGAGTTTTGGATATTTTGAGAGAGAAGCTCAGCAACACTATTTCATGTCTATCTGTATTGTGAATAGTCAGTAAGCATGCAATTAAAATTAAGGCTTGCTGCCTATCTGGTAATATGCATGCCCTGGTAAGGAATACAGATATTGTATTATGCTGGAACTTGGTTTATAATAAAGGCAATGTAAAGGTGAAAAAACTAAACAACAGATGCATTTAGAACTTCCATGTATGAGAAATAGCAAAATCTCAGCCATAGTAATTCTGGGTATTTATCCTAGAGAAATGAGAACTTATGTTTGCACAAAAACATTCATGTGAGTGTTCATACTAGCTTTACTTATAATAGCCAAACCCATAAACAACCTAAATGTCCTTCAGGGACTAAACAGGTACAAATGATGAAGCATTCATACAGTGCAATACTGACAACAGTAGAAAAGACCAAGCTATTGATTCATTCGACAACTTGGACGATCTCAGGGTTGTTATGCTGGTTGAAAAAATAAATCTCAAAGGATTACACATTTTATGATTTAATCTATAAACAGAGATGAAGCAAATCACTGGTTGACAGAATTAGAGTTGAGATAAGGGTCTGACTAGCAAGGGGATGAATGAAGGAATCTCTCTGATGAGGGAGCATTTTTGTATCCTGATTGTGGTGGTGGATGCAGGAATCTTTCATAGCATTATCAACAAACAAGAAATGAGTACATGTAAAACCTGAATGAAATACATAGTTCACAGCAGAGTACCAACACTTATTTCCTGATTCTAACAATGTACTGTAGTTATTTGAGATATTATCTTTAGAGGTTATAGCTGGGTAAAAGTTCATACAAAAAAACATTATTCTTAAAATTCCTATGTTTTAATTTTACAACACAAATTTTAAAGTAAAATAAAAAGTGCACATATGATTTGTGAAACTAGGGTGAAGAAATTCAACAGTGTTGTTGCAGGACTGCAATTGGGGAATTGGAAACTCTTAAAGCAATTCTCCAACTCTCTCGTTGCTTCTTTACACCATCCCTGCTTTATTCTATCTCTCCAAAATGGCTTTCTTTCCGCACATCTACTGCCATATGACAAAAAAATTAAAAAAATTATAGTTTCTAACTTGAAAACTCTACATTCATGAGAACAGAACCCAGATAAAACTGAAATTTCCTGGTTCCAGCTCCAAATTTTATGGGCAGCTACTGCTATAAACTGGCCCAGCCTAAGTCAGCCACCTACTCCCCTTACAAGCATTTCCAGCTGGAGAAATTGAAACTCATAGTATCAAAAAGGTTCATTTTCCAGGGCAGGGAGAATACTCTGGGGGTTCAGTAGACAAAATGTTGTACTACAGACAGATGAGCACATCAATTACATTAGAACTTGGCAAATGTTATAGTTCTTGTATGAAGGATATGCTGTGAGGTATAAATGTGGGTTACCTAACCTTCTGGCTAACATCTAGCTCTGCATTTCTGTTGGTCTTCTCTTGTTAGTATTCTTGAATGTTACATACACCAACCCCTTTCAATTAATTTATAATTTACAACTGAGCTGATAGCCCACTAACTTGTTGACTCCCTGACATCACTGTCGTTGCCTTAGTGCCATATTGCTGTGATCTGGTGGATGTTCTGTGAATGCTTCTGTAGGTATCACTCTGGATGGAGTGAGTTACATTCTCAGAGAAGATATTACTTCATTTTTGATGGCTTATAACAGAAATGCTCATATCTTGACTTGATAATAGGAGGAATATCAGGAGGAGCAGACCTGAGAAAATTTCTGAACAGCATCAATAACCTTTCCTATCATGGAAATAGGAGTTGCTTATTGAGTCTCCTGGAGTGGTTGGTTGATCTCTGCTTCTCTGAACAGTTTACATGATCTCACCACACATGCTCAATTTCCATATCATCCTCTAGCAATTTTACTTTGGGATATCCAAGCTCTGTAACAGAGGTGAGACTCCTTGCTGTGAATTAATGATATTCATTTTATCATCTGTTTTCTCTACATAAGCTGGAGCACACAGTTCTCAGGCCATTTACATGAGACTTTATCAGCAACAGTAAAAAGATCTTTATATTAACATTCATAGGTCAATAATAATACTTACTTTTGATCCTCAGATACATTTTTGTCTTCCAAGTTGAGAAAGGGATCAAATGATAAACCAAATGACTTCAGGAAGCTGTCTTTTCCCCTAGGTACATTGATAAAGTTTCCCTTCTGTGCAGGCTTCTGCTCAGGGCAGAGAAACAAGTATAAGTACAATACTGCATAGACAAATTGTAGCCTCATGAGAAAGAAACAGACATGGACACAGATTGTTGCAATACAGGATGTGTAGTGAGGTACTGTAAGAAAAGGACAACAATAGTGGGTTATAAGGGATGGAGATTTTTTTAAAAGAATAATCTTGGAATGATACAAAAGGCTTACACTCCTCCCCACCACACACAATTGAAGCTGACTTCAGGAATCAACAACATATGCACATACAGAGAAGACTAATCCTCTAATAATAACCCTGTATGGTAACGAGTGCGAGCTCAAGAAAACCTACTGAATGAATGAGGAACTATTCCTTCAACCACAGAACAAAGTAATCAATTTCTAGATGAAAGTGAAAGGCTATAAAAGACATGAGTAAATAAGAGGGCTCTGGAAGGTGGGTGGGTGTACAAAGAAAGAAGTTAACTGAATGCATTTAACAGAGGCTTCTCTATATTAGGAGTAACAAAGATGAAAGACTGGCTTTGTTCACTTCATAATCTTCTCTGTGGCTCATCCTAAGAGTAATTTCTATTTCTAAATGTTTTAGTGTCTGAAGTATCATAGATTTTAGACATAAAGCCACAGTCTAGGAGGCCCTGCTCACCAGTAACCAGCTCAGAGGGAAGGCACAGGTGGGCCCTGCTCCATGTGCATTCCAGCAGGCAAAAGGAGACACTGCACACTGGTAACCAGTTCAGATGAAAGGCAGAGGCATGCCCTGCTCCGCACACATTCCAGCATCTCTCAGGATGCTTCCACCCCAGCCTACCAGCAAGGGCTGGGAAAAACAGAAGTGGGCCCTGCACCAGAGCACCCAGTGGCCACCATTGGATACCTGTAGCAAGCACTGGCCAGGAAAACCAAACAGTCATGCTCCAGAGAAATTGTAGCCAACATGGCAGGTGCCCAGAACTTCACTACCTGCTTGTTTGGAAGAACCCAAGAAAATATCAAGATGAAGAAACAAAAGGCAGTCCCTGGACTCCAACCCAAGCAGAGCAAGTCTAGGAGATGAAAACATGGAAGAGATTGGGAGTTGCACGCCTGAAGTTTCTGCAGTGATGGCAACTGAAGTAAAGAGACAACTCCATGAGGTTGAAAAGAAATTAGAACAGAAACACTACCTCAGGTAAAAGAAGAAATGAAAAACATAATGAAAGATTTGCTAAGCTTCTCTAAAGAAGACAGATTAAAAAAAATAAAGGAGCAAAGGAAAATGAGGGAAACCATGAATGAACAATATGAGCGATTTTGAATGCATGAAACAGATTCAAAGAGATATCCAGGAAATTAAAAACTCCACTGAAAGCTGGCAAAATCACTTGAAAGAAACTGAAGATAGACTTTCACACCCTGAAGACAGATGTGCAGCTTGTGATTGGGAAAGGAAAGACCTCTTAAAAATAATGAGGAACCAGGAAATAACAATTGAATGACTGCAAGATGAACTGAAGTGAAATAATTTAAGAGTGATAGGTATCAATGAAGAAGTAGGGGTCAGCACAAAAGACATTAAAATTCTAATTACAGAATTACTAGCAGAAAACTTCCCAAACATGGGAGAAAGAATGCTATTCAGATAAGTGAGGCATATAGAACTCTAGCTAGCCATAACCAAAGTAAATCTACACCCAGACATATAATAATCAAGATCCCAGAAATTCAACACAGGAACAGAATATTAAAAGCTGTTTGAGAAAAGAAACAGATCACCTATAAAGGAAAATCCATCAGAATCACAACAGACTTCTCAACACAAACCATCAAGTCAAGAAGAGGTTGGAGTGAAATATTTCAAGTCCTTAAAGAAAACAACTTCCAACCCGGATTGATGTACCCTGCAAAACTATCTTTCAAAATTAATGGAGAAACAGGATACTCCTATGACAAAGAACATTTGAAGGAATTCATGACTGCCAGACCAACCCTACAAAGAATACTGAAGGACATTTTACAAAGAGATAAAAAAGACCATGGCTCCAGGAACAGCAGCAGAGGGAGATCACCAAGCGGGACAGACAATAGAATGGAGGGGAAAAATACACAGCCAATGACAGGAAAATAGCATGGCAGAGATAAGCCAGTGCATGTTGGCCATAGCCATTAATGTAGATGGTTTCAATTCACCAATAAAAAGAAATGCAAGTAGAGTGAATCAGGAGACAAGATCCATCAATATGCTTTATCCAACAAACACATGTAACTCAAAATGGAATTCGTAGATTAAAAGTCAAAGGAGAGAAAACAATGCTCTATGTGACAGGGAACCAGAAAAAAATAGTAGGGGTAGCTTGCCCATCAGGTACAGAATGGAAAGAAAAGATATGGCTTTTCCATACAATGGAAAACTACTCAGCTATAAAGAAAGATAACCTTGAGACTCTTGTAGATAAATGGATACAACTTGAGAGCATGTTCATGGGTGAAAGGATTCAGAGTCACATGGGTGAACGTTGTATTGTCTCCTCAGTATAAGAAACTGGAGAAATTAGTGGGATCCAAAATACAAAATAGAAGCTGTGAAGGTGAAAGGGGAGGAGATGTCTCCAGGGGGAAGGCAATGGCCATTGTTAATCTATAATCCTGTTTTGAAGCCCTGTATTGTTCTCATGGTTCTGTTTAGCTTGATTTTATTGTTTAGTTATGTTTATTATATTCAATGGCATGGACAGCTATTGCAAAAATAACAAAATGGATTATAGCAGTTGTTATTGATTTCCTATTATCTTGTTCCAAAGTCTTTATTGCTTTACTTGTTTTTTTTTAATTGATTTTATTCTAGATTGCTTTGTTTGATTTTGTTATGTGTGATGGTATAAGCAGCTGCT
>RJWT010033137.1:0-13998 GCA_004365215.1 Cuniculus paca
TAGTTTTTGTAGTTTATAAAAGCCTACAAATATATTAGTTAGTGTCTCCCAAATTCCCATAAGTGAGGTAGGGAGTTATTGGTTATCTTTTCAGATGAAGGAAGAAGATTAAGAGAGATTAATAGTCTTTGCAAAATCACTCCTACCTATCTAAAAGAACTCAAAAAGATTCTTTCTTATGGATATATACACGTGCACAAACCACTTTCTAGGTCACAAATAAAAACATTTCAAATGCATTTAGTTTGCTATCATTCCTGCTTGACACTAGCAAACAGAACTTAGTAAATTTACCTTAGGTCAATTCAGTGAAAATCATTTCTCAAACAATCAATTTGCTGATTTATATGGAATATATCAATTAAGTTTTTTATCTAAATGCTTTAAGAAGAAGAAAGTTGAAAGAAAAATATATTTCTTAAATATTAACAAAAATGATATGTATGTAATGACCATATATATTTACAAAATGCCAGAGAAATTTGTCAAAGAATTTTTTTAAATGAGAGCGTTGGTCGACAGAATTTTATATAAAGTAAAAGTTTACCATAGCTTATGCTGTTTTTTCCATCTAAAGTTGATTTTTAATGAGAAATAAAATAGATGTGGTATTTTGAGTAAATTAAAATTTAATGAAATTATAGAGCACAGAATTTATAGTTGCACACACCTGAAAGAAATCAGAAATTTCAGTTAAATGAAATGTAAATTATTATTTTCAACAGATTAATCCAGCAATCTGGAGGCACAATAAAAAGGCTTCATAAAGTCTTTCATAGCTCTATTGGCCAAATGGGAGTGGGATGTCTTTGTCACACAATCATGTCCATGAGTGGGTAAGTGCAATGGGAAGAAAGAAAGTAACAGAAAACACAAAGAAAAAGGAGTGTCAAGGAAGATTTTTCTGCACGAGGAATAGAAATAGAGGTACGCAGCAAGTATTAATGATAAATGAGGATGTCTGAAAACATATCCATAAAATAAATTTTAGTTCCTTTATATTATTGACATCAGCAGGTTCTAAAAATCCCCATGCCACGTTTACTTGTATTAAAACAAACCTGCCTCCCACACTGAGGTCAGCGCCATGCGCTTTTCTGTCTATTTACCCAGAATCTTAAAATGCAGATTCACTAATCGCATTGGACATTATTTACGTTTATACTTGTAGACTTTTCAAAGTATTTTAGTTGTGTTTTAGCTGGGTTTCTGCTACTATAAAGAGGCAAGCAGAGCACACCTAAGTGACTGAGTTAGCTCCTGAAAGTTGACCACGATCAGCTCAGCTACCGGTTTTCAAACATCATACTCAGGCTTCCTAACCTCTCTATTCCTGGTGCCTTTGTAGAATAAAGTTTGGTTTTCCTCCAATGTTTTAAAGATACTTAAATAAAAAGTATATAGGCAATTATGACAAAATAAAGAAAATCAAGTCTTTATGAGAATAGTGACAGCCTTGTTTCCAATAAAAATCTTCTTGTCTGTAATATTCAAATTCTCAGTTCCGCCAAGAATGTTTTTCCTAATTTAATTTTTGAAAACAGCAGTTTTTAAGAAATTTCTTTTTAGTGCCAGGAATCCAAAAGGAAAACAAGTAGGGATATCCTAAGCATATTGTTAAACTGTTCTATTTAGCAAAAGTGCTCATTCTCTTTTTGGATTTTTTCCTGAAGTTTGGTTGTCTTTAAATTACCCCTCCTCTCATTTGCAAAATTAATGTTCACCAAAATTTGCAAATTTTATATGCTCATCAATACTAGTAAAGTCCTTTTTTCTCAGAGAAATGTTAGTATAATTGCACACAATTTATCATTATGCTAAAACATGTCGTTATATTGTTTTGTAAAATTACTTTGGTTTTGCTTATGTTATTTAAACTTTAACATGTGTAAATGTTTCTTTAAAGGGCAGGAAATGATAACATTTCCATAATTATCATGAGGCTGAAATTTTAAATTCTAAGGCAGATGATCAATTGGTGATATGTTTCTTAAATTTTGCCTTATATCGAAATTTGAATTTTTACCTTATATTCTTTGAGTAAAGAAAAAAATAGTAACACATTAACCAGAATGCCCAGATCTGCTTGCTACCAATAGTCAGCAGTGATTAATGCTGACTGTTGCAGGACATATAGCATATATTAAAAGAGAAACCTGCCTTACAAATGTGGAAATTTTAGTTATTAGTAAAGAAGATCAATGTGAATTGCTGGGAGACTGATTAAACTAGAAAGGACTATGTGCGGTGAATGATACTGTAATATTTTTACTACTGTTGGAATCATTTAACAAAAGTGTTCCATAAAAAAATCCCACCACAGAATCAAGATGCTAATGTTATACCTCATTTATTGCCAGCATATTCAGTGACATTTTATAATGTACATCTGTCAGCTAGAGATATAAATGAATGAGGTGAACCATACAATTTACCCTCAGGAAGTTCCATTAGAGCCCCCAAAGTATAATATTTATGAGGTCAGAATCAATTAATCAGATAGCTGTATTTGCTTTGCAGCTCAGCAGGCTCTCTGCTCCATCAAACTGTTGCATTTGAAAATCTTTCCTATTTTGCAAAAGAGTGAGTTTGTATGTGCTACATAAAAGCTATTTTGTAAATCAATTACTATAGTAACACAGGATGTATTCAGCAGTAATTCATGGCCTAAGTGGAGAGAATGCAAAATATGTTCTTATCTAAAATGTTTTATCTCAGTAGGGGTCCTAAATATTCTTTGTGAGCTGTGATGCTCTTACTTATCCTATAGCTTTGTGAATGAAAGACAATTAGCAAAGAGATACAGGCCCCTGTTTTTTTTTTTCAGCATGGTTCTTCAAACATTAGGCACAGTACAGTCAGGAGGAGATGGAAGCAAAGTATAGCAGGTACAGGCTGCTGTGGAAAACAGTTCGAATGCTCACTGTGCAGAGGGAAAGGAGGACCGTAAGAACGTTGCAGTAGCAATGACTACACTCTGATAGAGAGGGGCAGGTGTAATTAACCTCCGAGAATGCAGTAAATGGCACTGGCTGTGGTATTCGCAGTGAGTTGCTCCCTTCTCTGTCCAGAAAGTAGACTCAGAGCAATTTCAGACATGGATAATAAGTTAGGGGAATTCTCGTGGCAAAAATATAATCTGTCTTTTTTACTTTTTGCTTCAGAGAAGAAAGAACAGAGATCATGAGGGTTGGCAATGTATTAACGGAAATCCTGGTAATCTTTTTTTCTCCTTTCTTTTCTTTCTTTTCTTTCTTTCTTTCTTTCTTTCTTTCTTTCTTTCTTTCTTTCTTTCTTTCTTTCTTTCTTTCCTTTCCTCTTTCTTTCTTTCTTTCTTTCTTTCTTTCTTTCTTTCTTTCTTGCTTCCTTCTCTTTCTCTCTCTCTCTTAGTTTCTTTCGTTTTCTTTCTCCCCCTTATGGGTAGAATGTAGAGCCCTAAGCATGTTAAGCACAAGTTTCACCACTGAGCTATGTGCCAGACTTTCATACTACAACTCATTGTCTCTACTTTCCCATGGAAAAGGACAAATCCAAAAGTGCAGAGAGAAACAAACACTAAGTCACTAGTGCTCTTTTAAGAGTCCTAGGCCTTAAGTCTGCTGATCCTTTAATGGAGTTCCTTGGGGAATTATGGAAATTAAGCCTAATATTTGTCTTATATGCTGATTTTACTATCCAGTCTCGCTCAAACAGAGATCACTCAGAAATACCCAAGAGTAGACACATGGTTTCAACCACACTAGCTAGGATAGCATTGGTTCCTAATGAATTCCTTTTATCAGTGGGAACTTTTGGATATCCATGAGTGTTCCTGAAGTACACTGCACCATCCCAAAAGATGATGCTAAGAGAGGTAGAGCTGATGAGGTGAACCTAAAACAGGGCTGTCAGTACTGCAGAGCAGAGGAAATTAGAGCCAGTCAGTTTCACAGTGCTAATAAGCAGAAGCTGAAAGGAAATAGGCAGCAAATCACTGCACACATGCATATAAACACCCACACGCACCACTTGTAACTCTGGAAGACATCCTGATCACTATATCTGTCACAATTTTGTAATGCATGGTGACCTAAGTTAATTCTCATTCCCTGGACCAAGTCCACTCAGCGATTTGACCATGTGATAAGAGGGCCCTTTCTTTCAGCTCTTGCTCAAAGTCTGGGCCTATTTCCATGGCCGGGGTAGAAACTCGGGCCCAAATATCTCTGTTTTCAAATGGGCATACCAACCTGTTCTCCCTGCAGTTATATATTGTGACATTAAGATGTTACGATGTCCTCCAAATATATTCAAGTTACTTAATGTAAAAAGAATTTTAGAAATACCAGTGCTTACTTAAGAGGGAATATTGGATTTATTTATTTGATGCTACAGCTCAAAATGTGTGACATCTTTTCTGATAAATTAGGTTGTATTTGGATACCTTTGACTTTTCTAAGATAACTGTGTGTTTTATCTGTTCAGTAAGTACTCATTTTCCATAGCTTTAGCATGTTTTAATCCAGGACAAAATTTATATGTTTACAGTATAATTTTTCATTGTTAACATCTAAATTCCTTTGGCTTGGATACAAGTAGAAAGAAACCTCCTGGTGATATCTCATACAAATGTGAAACTGCATGCATCAGGAATGGCAGATACCTAACTGAGAGGCAAAAATGGAATTTCAACCAGACTGCTCACAGTGATCAAAATTCCAATGACAAAGCAATAAAAGAAGAATAAAAACAGGAAAATGTAATGCTGCCTGTAGTAATTTATTACTTCTGTAGTCTATTGCTATCTTTTATTAAAGGAAAAGTAGAGCTCCAGAGATATTTCTTTTCAATTATCTTAATCCCCTGGGTTAGTCATTTACGTTCCCTTTCTAGTTAGAGGTGATGAGTTCAAATGAAACTGAGAGAAAGAACCATGGTAACCTGTACACTTTGGAGTCAATTCTAAAATGCATTAACAGAAAGTCAGTAAGAAACATAGGAATATGTGGATTTTAATGGGAGAGAGGCTTGGTATGATATGGTACATAGAAACAGCAAGTTAAGAGTACTGGGAAAAGAAAAAATGGTAATCCAAATGATAGAAAAGTTGTATTCTTATCCTTTTATTGCTTCAAGTAAACAGGAAAAAAAAAACTAACAGATGAAAGAGTAATTTGAAACCCTTAATGTAAACTCATACTGTGAAGGAAATGTCATTCCTATCACTTTTTTTGGAGTTACCCTGTCCACTGGAAGTACTCAGTGGGAATTATTGTGCTCCTTTTGACCCCAGTTTTGAAAACTAGCATCACTTACTAAGGCAGCAAGTACTCCTGAAAGAATAGCCTAAATCATGTCTTGAGGCAGAACAAATAACTATGGGGCTGAAGTGTTTTATCATTAAGAAAATAAACATTTTCAGAGATGTTTGTGATAGTGTTGGAAAAGACAAGAGGAAAACATTAAAAAATAGCTGTTAGTGGCAGATGTGCTAAACTTGAGTATTGGCAAGATAAAAATTACAGTCAATTAGAAATGGATGAGTTTACTAAAGAAGGACTATGAATATACTAAGGAAGAGAAGTTAACACACAATGCTAAAAAGTATTTGTAATTTACTCAAATTTCTAATACGATCTGCAGGCGATGCTATTTGTTTTATAACCCAAATAATGTTTGCCCTATGTTGTATCTTTGGTCAATCGGAGGATCATATAGTAGAGGGAAATTTTTAGTAGAAAATGGAGATGCAGAAAGGCATGTAAAAGATACAGAAATTTTGCATAAATTGTAGTGCCCTCTCCATGTTTTCCAATAACCAAATCATTACGACTCTTTTTTGTGGACTAGTATAGTAACTTATAGTTTTGTGACCCAGTCTGAAAAACTGTGGTAGCCTTCTCTAAGATGAAATTTAATAGCATTGTGAAATGTCATGTGGTTGTCTGGAAATGCAAGTTTATGTACTGAACTGGGCCTAAAATTGTGATGCGGTCAGATCATAGCAATCACAGCGGGTGAATGTAATTCTTGCCCCTTTTGTAGGGAAAGAAAAAACGGCCTTTCTTAGGTTTCCATGGGGAATCGAAGCTGTTCCCCTAAACAACAATCCCAACTCACCACAACCCCAAGGCTTCTTTCACAGGCATGTTTGGTTTGTGTGTGTCATGTAGCTGAGATTCCTTGGAAATGGTCCACGTGGAAAATTACAGGAATTTGGAGGGGAGGAGGAGTGTGGTGGGATGGGGAAAGAATGCTTATTCCTTAGTCCTGATATTTTCTTCTGTATAAAGGGTTCAACTTTTGCTAGAACATTTCTGGTCTCTATTTCTACTTCCATTGTTCATTGTCTGAAGTGCAGGGAATAGGAATACTTTGAGTATTGGGCTTGGAGGGAAAAAAGTTCAGGTTTAGTCCAACTCCCTCTTCTTGCTTCCTACTCTCAGTAATGGACCTCCAGTGAAGGAAAGGTGTTTTACACTCTTCAGTGCTTCAAGTTGACCTGGGTTACATTGACTCTCTCTCCCCACTCGATGGGGGAGACTTTTTCTAGCCAACTTTGCCTGGGACTGCTGCTTCAAGTCTGGTTCTATGGTTCTATATTAACAGGAACCCTCTTCAAAGGTAGAAATCATGTCCTGAAGCCTACGCTTCACACATAAATCAGGCAATAACATATGTCAATACTTACAATGCCTATCTATCTATCTATCTATCTATCTATCTATCTATCTATCTGTCATCTATCTATCTGTCATCTGTCTTTCTATCATTTTTGACAAAATGTTTACTCTCTATTTGCTAATTCTGTCTTACTTTATATTTTGTTCAGATTTTTGGATATGAAAGGCTACTATTCCTGGATCTCTGAAGATTCCAACATGTATTTAAAACCAAAAGTTCTAATTAGAGAATGCAAAATGTTTACCTACACTATGTTTTTAATCTTACCCAGAGAACACTCTAAACAAAGTAGGATCAACATTTCAGTAATCAAATAGCAAGACAGGATTTATTTCTGGCAAGGTAATGAAAACACATAGGCAGACCTTGGAAGGAATGAGGTACAATTAAAAACAAGGATTGGTAGAACAGCTCTAATCTATATGACTTGAAAACAATGCATTCAGATGAAGAGTATGCTATACTTTGGAAGAATTGAGGGATTGTTAATTTATGTAATTGACATTTATACAACTGATTTTTACATAGTTTTTTTTCTATTTATTGTAAGGTGGTTATAATTATACTGCATCTTTTCTTCTATTAATATTGAGCTAACATAGCAAGATAAAGTGGTGACCAGAAGCCATGAAGAAAGAAGTACATGCAAGAAAAACCACAATATCCTCTTTTTTCATGCAGAGAGGTAATAAAGTAAAGGATATTTTCATTGAGACATATCGAATTGAGATAATTATTTATAAGTTAAATTTAGAAGGTATATATTTTGTACAGAGGATAAATATTATCCTGCAAAAAATTAAAGATCATTAATACATTTAGGGGATTTCATAAGTTCAGCCTCACCTTGAAGAAAAATGAGAGAAGCAAACCAAAATAACCATGAGAAAACTAACATCAACAACACTAACACCACTACCACCACTAACAACAAAAACAATAAGAGAAACCAGGTATAAAGGGTGGCATATTTATGTTTTTTGAAGTAAAACAGTCTGTTAATCAAAGAAATATATGGAAAGGTTGGGAAATTGACATTTTCATTCATGTCTACCTTGAGAAGAATCCAGGAATTGGTTGCCCTGGCAACAGGCATCTTCCTTGTGGCAAAGCCATTACAGTAAGGAAAACCACATGCCAGTGGTCACCAGAGGTGGAATCACACATGGTCGCCTTAAATCCACCTGTACAGAAGTCCCACTTGTCATGTAAGAAGAATTAGTGCCACAGACACAAAAGGGTTCAGTCATGAGGGAAAGAATATTAGTATATGATAGCCTGGGTTGACTTCAGTCCATGTAAATACCTTTTCTTCACACCGACTCAATCAAAGTCACTATAGATCTGTGACATCAGGTTGCATGACCTCTTCTTGGTGGCATCTACACCTGAAAAGATACTTGAAATGGGAAGATGGGACTTTTTGTTTACTCAATTCAGGACCAGAAACATTATCCCAACCTGCTTCTTTTGCTCAGCAAGGCTAAGTCTGGCTGAGGGTTTGCTCAAGATACAGGAGAAATCCCATAGGAACTCTAACTTAGTTAACTTCAAACACAACAAAATAGAATAAAACCAAACAAAACAAAAGAATGAAAGCATTACTGACCTGCAAAACTAGACAATAGGAAATCAACAATGGCTACCATGACATCTCTTGTTTTCTTCAAAATAACTGTCCATACCTTCACACATATTGAAATCAAATAATAGAAAATAGACTAAAACCAAATCAAAACAAAAAATAAAAGCATCATTGGACTTCAAAACAAGATGATAGGAAATCAGCAAGGCTACCATAATCGTAATCTGTCTTTTTACTTGAAGGCTTCTAAAAGTTTTCATTGCCTTGGTATTTTTGATATCAGGATAATAAGTCTTGGTATATATATCTTTGAGTCTCTTACTTAATATTTATTTATTTATTTATTTATTTATTTATTTATTTTCATGCTCATTAATGTCTTTCCTAAGTTACTATCCATTATTTTAAAATTTTGTGTCAGCTTTACTTACTTCTCATTTCCTTCTAGGATTTATTAATTATATGTCACACTTTTGCATCTTGCCTTCTGTTCTCCTTTTTATCTTTTTATTTATCTAGTTTTGTTTGTTGAATATCTTCTCGCTAATCCTCATTCCAGTTTATTACTTGTTTCTTTAGCTGAATCTAAAATGCTGTAAATTTATCTGCTCATTTTAAAATTTCAGGTACTATGCTTTTCCTTCTAGAGGATCTATTGATTGTATATGTGGCAAACCCTATACATGCTTGAAACATGCTGTTCATTCTCTACTTACTATTCTAAGCTGTTTTATTGTTAGACTTATCATTGAAAATAATTTTATATTTTATTTCTGATTATTTCAGTAATCAAAATCTTTGCTGGAATTCCTTTGTTGGTCGGTGTACTAAATCTCAGTCAAAGTGATTTTTTCTTCTTTTCTTTCTGATTTTTCATTAAGAAAAATGAGAAAATTCTTAAGAAATCATTAAGAAAATTCTTGGAAAATTATTTTTGGTTCTTTAGACATTTGTGTTTGGCTCTGCCTAGTGCTTTAGGGTGGTAAAAGTTATGGGATCCCTTTGGCTTAATGATTTCAGACCATATGGGATGACACATGCAATGTGATTTTAAACTGTAAATCTTTCCAAGGCTAGTTTATAATTACAACTTTCAGGGTATTAGCTCTGAGACTCCACTGTGTTTTCAGCCAAGGGAATTTTCTTTGTTTTTTCCCTGGGATTGAAACAGCATCTGGGTTTACTTCTGCCTCACATTTGCACTGAAGGTCTAGCCCTATGGGATCTCAGTTTTGTAATGAAGGGTTTCCTAATGGAAACATTACTTGGAGAGCAATAGGCTTGTCTTCTCTCTCAAGGGTTATTAAGAACTATGAAGATAAGAGCTAAATTTATGTAAGTTTCAGAAATAATCTTGAAAACTAATTGATTTCAGATATTTGTTTTTTCCCTCAACTTCTAGCTTTGCTTATATATTGCACTAGTAATTTTTATTTTTGGTAGAACTTTTAAGATTTGAGATGAAATAATATGTATACACATACACAAACACTCCTATGCAAAACATTGTCTAATCAAGGATTTTCATTGCTTTTAGCAGGAAAGAACATTTAATCAGTCAACTGCAACACAAGGGTTGTAAAAGAGAGATGTAGGGGTTGAACAGTTGAAATTCCACTGAAATCTGTATTTTGGGGATCATTGGGGATTCCAGGTTGACTTGTTCTTTTCTTTTTTTTTTTAAAGAGAATAGAACAAAACAAAATGAAACAGAACAAAACAAAGCAAAAGAAAACAGAATAGAGTCAAACATAGTACAGCATTTCAAAACAGAACACTGCAAACTACACAGGTTTTCAAAATATAACAACAGAAGATTAACAATGGTTACCCTAGTGTCTCTTGATTTCTTCAAAATGGTTGTTCATACATTTACAGACAATAAACTCAAACAAAACAAAGTAACATAAAACCAGATAAAACAAAAGAGCATTACAGGCCTTCAAGTAGGACTACAAGAAACCAGCAATGGCTACCGTAATGTCTCATTTTTCAAAAGAGCTGTTCCTATCTTCTCACTTATTGTAATCAAATAGTAGGAAAGGGACTTAAACCAATCAAATAAAAGAATAAAAGCACCATTAGACCTCAGAACTTTTTCTCCATATTTATCGGGAATTTTGTATCTTATTGAGTCTTTCAGTTTCTTACACTAGGGAGACGATGAGGTGTTTACACATGTGTGTTTGGTTTATTTCACTTATGAGTATGGTCTCAAGTCACATCCATTTACCGATAAAAGCCTCAATGTGATTATTCTTTATAGCTGAATAGTACTCCATTGTATAAAAGTACCACATCTTTTTTATCCATTCCTCTATTGATGGGCATTTGGGTTGTTTCCAAGATTTGGCTATTACAAATTGTGCTGCTATAAACATGGGTGCACATATATCACTGTGGCAAGATGATTTCACTTCTTCTGAGAATATGCCCAGAAGCGGAATAGCTGGGTCAAATGGGACTTCCAGTCCTAGCTTTTTGAGAAACCTCCAGACTGACCTCCACAGTGGTTATACCAGTCTGCACTCCCACCAGCAGTGGAGAAGGGTTCCTTTTTCCCCACAGCCTCTACAGCATTTATTGTTGGTGATTTTCTTGATCCTGGCCATTCTTTCTGGAGTGAGATGAAATCTCAGAGTTGTTTTAATTTGCATTTCTCTAATGACCAATGTTACTGAACATTTTTTCATGTATTTATTTGCCATTCATATTTGTTCAGCTGAGAAGTATGTTTTCATCTCAGATGCCTATTTCTGGATTGAGTCTTTGAATTTCAAGGGCCTGATATTTTTTAATTCTTTATATATTCTAGATAGAAGACCTTTGTCTGAAGGACAATTGACTAACATTTTTTCCCAATTTATGGGTTTTCTTTTCACTCTGTTGGAGATTTCTTTTGACATGCAAAAACTTTTTAACAAGACAAGATCCCAACTGTTGATACTGGGAAGGGTTTCCCATGCAGTTTGTCTTTTGTTCATGAATTCTCCACCTACCCTTATGTTTTCTAGATTTCTACCTACTCTGTTTTCCAGCAGATTTAGTGTTTCTTTTTTAATGTTTAGATCTTTGATCCATTTTGACTTTAGTTTAGTGTATGTTGATAGGCTGGGGTCTAATTTTAGTTTTTGGCATATGGAAAGCCAGTTTCTCCAACACCATTTATTAAAGAGGCTATATTTCTTCCAGTGAACATGTTTGGCCGCTTTGTCAAAGATAAGGTGACTGAGTGTGTTTGTGCTTGGGGTTGTATCTTCTAATCTATTCTATTGATCCTCAAGTCTGTTTTGACTCCAGTACCATGCTGATTTGATTACAGTAGCTTTGTAGTATACTTTCAAGTCTGGGATTGTGATGCCTTTTGTCCTGCCCTAGCTGCCCAGAAGTGCCTTTGCTATTCTAGGTCTTTTGTGGTTCCAGATGAATTTTAAGAATGATTTCTCTAGATCTGTGAGGTATGCTAATGGTATTTGGATGGGAATTGCATTAAATCTGTATAATAATTTTGGGAGAATGGCCATTTTCACAATGTTTGTTCTTCCTATCCATGAGTATGTAATGTCTTTCCATTTTCTGAGATCCTCTTCGATTTCTTTTTTCAGAGTACTGTAATTTTCATTGAATAGATCTTTTTCTTCCTTTGTTGGGTTGATTCCTAAGTATTTCATTTTTTTGAATGCTATTGTAAAGTGTGTGGTTTCTCTTATTTCTCTCTCAGTGCATTTGTTGTTCATGTACAGGAATGCTATTCTTTTCTGAGTATTGAGTTTGTATCCAGCTACATTACTGAGTTTGGTTATGATATCCAGAAGTCTTTCTATGGAGTTTTGTGGGTCTTCTATGTAGAGTATCATGTCATCCGCAAATAGTGATAACTTCTTCCTTTCCTGTTCTTATTCCTTTTATTTCTGTCTCTTGTCTAATTGCTCTGGCTAATGTTTCCAGCACTATATTGAATAGGAGTGGTGAAAGTGGACATCCTTGTCTTGTTCTCAATTTTAGAGTGAAAGCTTTCAATTTTTGACCATTTAAAGTGATACTGGCTGTTGGTTTGTCATAGATGGCTTTGATCAGATTGAGGTAAAGGCCATCTATTCCAATTTTCTGTAGGGTTCTTATCATGAATGACTGTTAGACTTTATCAAAAACATTCTCTGCATCTATTGAAATGACCATGTGGTTCTTATCTTTGGCTCTATTGATATGGTGTATTACATTTATTGATTGGTGTATGTTGAACCATTCTTGCATTCCTGGGATGAATCCCACTTGGTTATGGGGTAGAATCATCTTGATGACTTGCTGGATTCTGTTTGCCAGTATTTTATTGAGGATTTTTGCATCTATGTTCATTAGAGAGACTGGCCTGTAGTTCTCTTTCTTGGTTGGGTCCTTCTCTGGTTTTGGGTAATACTTGCTTCCAGGAATGATTTAGGGAGACTTCCTTCCCTTTCAATTTCATTGAAGAGTTTGAGGAGTGTTGGCATTAAGTCTTCATTGAATTTCTTGCAGAACTCAGTTGTGAGTCCATCAGGACCTGGAGTTTTCTTGGTCGGTAAGGTTCTATTTACATTTTTTATTTTATTAACTGAAATTGGATTATTCAGTAGTTTTACATCTTCTTGGTCCAGTTTTGGTAATTGATATGTTTCTAGAAATCTGTTCATTTCTTTGGTGTTATCAAACCTATCAGAGTAAAGATTTTCAAAATAGGTATTGATGATCTTCTGTATTTCCACAGGGTCTGTAGTGATTTCACTCTTTTCATTCCTTATTCCTTGGACTTGAGTTTTCTCTTCCTTTTTTAAATAAGGTTGGCTAACGGCTTATCAATCTTATTTATTCTTTCAAAGAACCAGCTCTTTGATTTGTTCATTCTTTGTATTGTTTTCTTAGTCTCAATTGCATTAATTTCTGCTCTGATCTTTACAATTTCCTCCCTTCTTTTGGCTTTGGGTTGGGCATGTTGTTCTTTTTCTAGATGTTTCAGGTGTAACATCAGATTATTTATTTGCATTCATTCCATTTTCCAGATGTGGGAATTCACTGCAATAAATTTCCCTCTGAGGACTGCTTTCATTGCATCCCACAGATTCCAGTAAGTTGTATTTGTATTTTCATTTGCTTGTAGATATTGTTTAATTTCGTCTTTAATTTCCTCTGTGACCCACTGATTGTTCACGAGTGTGCTATTTAAGTTCCATGTGTTTATGGAGTTTTTGTAATTTCTTTTGTCATTAATTTCCAGTTTGATGGCACTGTGATCAGATAGTATGCATGGGATAATTTCAATTCCTTTGAATTTATTTAAGCATGTTCTATGGGCCAATATATGGTCTATTCTAGAGAATGTACCATGTGAAGCTGAGAAGAATGTACACTCTGATGTTGTTGGGTGGAAAACTCTGTAGATGTCTACCAGGTCCATTTGTTCATAGGTTTGATTCAGTTCTGTTATTTCTTTGCTGATTTTCTGCCTAGTTGATCTGTCTCTTTGAGTCAAAGGTGTGTTAAGGTCTCCTGTTATAATTGTGTTATTGCTTATTTGATTTTTCATTTCTATTAATATTTGTTTTATATAGTTGGGTGTTCCCATATTTGGTGCATATATATTTAAGATTGTTATTTCTTCCTCTTGGAGTTTTCCCCTAACCAGTATGTAGTGACCTTCTTTATCTCTTTTGACCTTTATTTGTTTGAAGTTCACATCATCTGTGAACAGAATAGCTACTTCTGCTTTTTTCTGG
>RJWT010033138.1:0-13970 GCA_004365215.1 Cuniculus paca
GCAAGGAAAGCGGACGCGAAGACCCAGCATAAGGGAGGGGAGGGGAGGAACCGGAAAGGCCCCGCCTCCGTGCCGTCACGTGGGGGCGGAGTCGGAAGCGTGACGGCGTGCGCGGGGGCGGAGCTACCGCGGCGCGCGCGGGCGCGGGGGCGGGGCGCGGCGCTCGCGGCTGCTGCTGCCTAGGAGGGAGGCCGGGCAAGCTGCGGAGCGGCTCGGCTCTCCGCCTCGAGTGGCCCGGGCTGCCGCGGCTGACTAACCCGGCGCGGGCGGACGGACGGACGGACGGGCGAGCCACGGAAGCGGAGCCTGGGAGCCACGCCGGGCGACGTAGAGAGCGAACAGGTCAGGCTCGGTGGCGGCCACTCTGTCCGCTGAATGAAGTGCCCGCCCCGCTGAGCCCCGAGCCCGGCGCTTTCCCCGCAAGATGGACGGTTTCGCCGGCAGCCTCGGTGAGTGTGGTTGGGAGTCCAGAGGGTGCTGCGCGGGCTGGGAACCTCGTTCCCTCCACACGCAGCCCAGGCCCTGCTCTCCACCCTGCCCCTCGGGGCGCAGCCGTTCCTCTGCACATGGTCCCCTCGAGGCTGCCGCCCCACCGCCGACTCCGGGAGGGGGCCGAACCCCTCCCCCATGCGCAGCCCTCCTCGGAGCCAGCCCCTCGTTTCTTCCCAGAGCCCCCTTCTAGTGGGGCCCTCCTTCCCCAAACCCGGGGGTCCACTGTCAGAGATCCCTACCAGCTGGTACAACTCTATAGCGCTGAAGCACCCACCCCATTCCCTGCAGGGCTGGGGTGCCCCTTACTCAAATCTATTCTTTTCAGTGTACAACATTCTTCCTTTCCACATACCGACCTCTCAGGGTGGGAACAGCCCTTCCCCACACAGGCTCCCTTTTAGGGTAGGAACCCCCCTTTCTAAAAGGGGGCACTGCCCCCACCCCCGCTCTTCACTTTAAATTTGGAGACTTCTAAGTGTATCCCTCAGTAACTGACTACTTCCCTTCACTGCCTCCACTTCTCTGAACATTTTGCGGTGCGAAGAGAGCCAGAGCCCTGAGGCATCATTTGCTTAGTACAGGAAAGGAAGAGGTGCATCTGTGTTGGGGGGACCCTCTTTAAGAGCGAAAGCAGAAGTGTTTTCTGGCTCAGCGTGCATGCTGGGGAGAGGTAATCCTGCCCAAAGAATCCATAGGAAAGGGGGCCTCGGTCGGGAAAGAAAGGATTCTCCATTTTTGGAATATGTTGTCTTTGTGGAATGGAGAAAGGGAAGAGGTTATTAAGTAGGCTAAAGTATTTTTTCAGTGTTCCCTTTCACCTAAATAAAGGTAGTAAAATTTGTAATTGGCGAGGGGAAGCAGAACTCCAGTCTGATACTCAGTGCCCTATAACCTGTGTCTGGAATTACTATTCTTTGAGTCCATTGGAGTCTGGTTACTGTAAAGATTGAACTCAACTCTTACAATGGTGATAGAAACAGTTTCTGCTTTGGCTGATACTGCAGTTATGTGATACCTGCTGTTGGATTTATATTTTGAGAATTTTACGTGGAAGTAGCTTGTATTCAGATGTCTTTCTTTTGCATTTCTTGATAATAAATCCTTAGCTGGTTAATGTTCACAGATCAGTGAATGATCTGGACATAGGCCATGCTTTAATCTAGCCACACAAGGTTGGGATTAAGTGGACTTTTAAAGTCTAAAGTAAAAAAGTAAGAAGAGCAACGGGCACATTATAGTTATTAAATAAACCTGTAATTTTGGTCCTGACTTTCTTGGGAAGGAAAAGAATTCATTGTTAGTGGGCTGGTTTCAGAGTGGAAATCCCAAAATAGGCAGCAACTGAGTGTTACGCTTTCCTGCCCAAAGACACCTGTTGTCCATTATCTAACCTTTGATGTCTTATAGTTTCTTACATAGTGAAGTTGTTTCATTCATAAACTCCTTTTAGAGAGACATTAACTTTTCATTGGTTACTTTTCAGCCTCGTATTTGGCTTTATTCACTAGTTCATATACTTGTGGACCAAAATTCTTGTCCTGTATGAGCACTTTTAACTGTGGGTGGGTGTGATCATCTACTAGGGCAAAAATTGGGAGTCTTTGGGGGAACTTTTGAAGGTTGTGATAATCTCTGCATGATGTTGGCTCCTTGGTCTGTAGGATTGATGAGATCTCAGTATCTCACTTTTTGGTTTTGAGGAATTGTGGAGGGCTTGTGAAAACTTCATTTTCAGTGAGTGTTTTGAAAGTCTTAGCAATTGGAGCATTTAATTCATTTTGAAATAATGTGCAATATATGCCTTGTTAAATAACTTTATCCCTTCTTAGCCAATCTAAAAGAAACTAAGATGAGAATAAATTACAATTGGGAAAATAAATCCCATTTTTACAGAACATTATAGCTGACCCTAATTTTGGATTTTTATTTTTTATTTTTAACTCATTTGATGCTATCTTTTGGGTGGTATGCAGTGAAACTTTCCTTTAGGTAATTGTTGATCAGGAACTGGAGAGATAACGCCTGTCTCTATAGAGAGAAACCTGTGTCAGCAGAGAGGGAAGGAAATGGTTCCTGGCAGTATTTGTAGAGCTGCTGCTGATGAAGATTCTTCTCAGCAATAGCTCTGCTTTCTCTTTCTGTCCTTCTTTTAAGAGTAAAACTAGGCCCCATCTTAATTGAAACCTTAAAGAGTTGGGAGTGGGGGAGGACAGTGCTGGTATATTTTACTGGTAGCCTGTACTACAAGCAGAGTTCTTTACTCAGCTTTTGCCAAATTGCTTGTTTCTGTTCTCTGTAGTTCATTAGCCTGGAGCTTAGAATTACATTGATCTTTATTTTATCATCAAGAAAGCCATTAATATAAAGGCAAGCACTTGTACTCTAGTAGATTTTTAAACTTTTTTTTAACCAAAAAATTCAAAACATTTGAAGTTCTTATGGAGTAACAAATATTGAAAGCCTTTATTTATTCTCAAGGAAGTATGTGTGTATATCTCCTTTAAAATACTAAAGGGATTCTTGAAAAATTATCAGAAAACTACATTTTTTAATACACAGAAAAGTTGAGTACTTTGTAAACAAGTTTAGAAAAACTGATCATTTAAGAATCCTATGGTGAATCATTTTATAAAGTAGAAAAACTTAAAATTCAAACTGTGCACTCAGTTAATGATTGTTTAGATCAAGTAAACACTATTGTGTGTGTTTTGTATGATATCTAATGGCAAGACTATGTAGTGGGTTTTGAAATTATAGGAATGTTAGGTGGCTGGCCATTTTATAAATGGCATGCTGAATTTAATATATTTTTGTTTTACCTTTGTTTTACATAAAAGCAACTAAAAGATGCTTTTAATCTCTGCAGCTGATGAATTTCAGGCAACTTGGCTGGCAAGTGCTTGTACTCTGGAATTTCCCTTAGGTATATTACTTTTTAGTACATGAATTAGGGTAGTTTAAAAAGGCAGTACTTTGCCAACATTTTTTGGAAACTTACCCCAAATTATTTTTATGTGTTGCTTTCAAATCATAGTACACATGCGCACACACGCACATCTACACAGTATGTATTTCTCATGTCATTATTTGGGGGAGGTTTTCTTAAACAACTTTTAATTTCTTATTGATTGTCTAAAAGGGCTCAATTTATTTATTTTGTTTTTTCTGAGACAGGGTTTCACTATTTGGCCTCTGCTCCAGCCTCAAACTTGTGGCAGTTCTCCTTCCCCAGCCTCCCAGGTGCTGGGATTACAGGTGTGCACCACCATGCCCAGCTATACAGTATATATTTTAAATTCCAGGTCTGTGTGCAAAGGAACTATCAATACGGTTTACTGATTTTCACGAGGCGGGGATTTGGGTATATTTCATGCTTAGTCTTTTTAACATCTCTTTTTTTCATAATAAAGATTTAGTTTTAAGACTTTTATCTTGGAATTAGCCTAGTAGTTAAGTCAGTGTTTGCATTTTAAAGAAAACATATACTTAACCATGTTAACTTTCACTTTTTCTTCCTCAAAAGTTAAACAAAGTTCAAAGTTTCTTGTTTTTTCAAGAAAAATTGTAATGAATAAAACTGCAGGGATAGTATTCATAAGAAACATAACATGTTAGGTATAAGGTATAAATGTGAACAAATTGTAGCAATATCTACCAGTTTACGAAATATTTTAAGAAAGCAGTCTTTTCAATATCACAGTATTAGAACTATAATTTCTCATCACATATATGTATAGTCTTGCATTCTTAAAAGGACAGTACTATATGTGATTTTTATTTTTTACATGCTAGTTTTTGAGACAGAATCTCACTGTGTTACTTAGGCTGTCCTAGAACTCTTGGGCTCAGGCCAACCTCCTGTCTCAGGTTCTCCAGTAGCTGGGATTACTAGCATGAACCACTATGTCTGACTGATTTTTCTTTAAATGTTAATTCACACAAAATATTTCTCATGTCATTATTTGGGGGAGGTTTTCTTAAACAACTTTTAATTTCTTATTGTCTAAAAGGGCTCAAGATACTTTTAAGTTATAAACATAATACGAACTCTTTAAATGTTGCTATAGTAGCTGTGAGTTAGCTAGAATATTTATCAATATGTATGTGGATTAACATTTTGTGTGGCCCAGCACTGTGCTTGTTGACCTGAAAGATGTATTTCTTGCCCTTTAGGAGCTACTGCCTGATTTTAAGTAGTTATCTAAAGATGTTTATTATTAAGCATCAGTAGCAGAATAAAGGTAAATAGGGAGGGAGCACTATTCAGAATGCTATGCTATGTATCAAGCAGTTTCTGAGAGAGAACATTTGGAGATTGCTAGATTTATTTCTGCAGCCTGGCATTTGTATTTGGCAGCCCGGACTCGGAATATTAGTGGATCTCTTTCTGTCTTCAAGTAACAGTTAGTAACATTTAGAAAAAGTACTATCTTGTATGTGTAAAAGTCCATTTCTGTAACATGTAAAACTTCAATGGTTCATAAGAAATTTGAGAAAAATATTTTGATTTTGAAGTAAATGTGTCTTAGCTGAGTGTGGTGGTAATCTCACACACCTGTAATTGCAGCACTTGGGAAACTGAGGTAGGAGGATTACTGTGAGAATTCAGGGCCAGCCTGGGCTACATAGGGACTTCAAGACCAGCCTGAATTACAGAGCAAGAGACCTCATCTCAAACAAACAAACGAACAAACAAAGAAATCTATCTTAAGACTATTTTTTAAGGAAATAGTCTCCTTCAACAACTATTATCTTATTGTGGAAGAGTTACAAATCCATTATATATTTCTGTGTAAATTTTTCTTGTTCTGTAAATCCAGCCGCCTTTCACTATTACAATATTTTACATATTGCCTTGTAGTTCAGAAAATCTATATACTAATCTATATACTAATTTTAATCTAATATACTAATATCTATAGCTAATACACTAATATCTATATCTGATATACTAATTTTAATCTATATACTAATGTTGGGCAATACATTGTTATCCTTTTATAGATGAAACAATCAGGGAGTTTTATTTTTTTAAGGTTACCCGAACCCAGGTTTTTTTCTGCTTTGGAAGAAAGACTAATTTGTGGGGTTTCCGTGTGTGTTATTTTTAAACAAAACAATACCCCCCACCCCAAAAGAATAGAAAAATGTTAGCTTCCCATTGCTGTAACAAAATACCTGACAAATAAACTAAGAACAGATTTATTTTGGCTCATGGCTTCAGGGGTGTCATTGCATGGTTAGTTGATTCCATTGCTGTAGGCCTTAGATCATGGCAGAAAGGCATGATGGAGAAAAGCTGCTCACCTTGTGGCAGCCAGTGAGTAGAGAAAGAGGGAGAGAGGGAAAGAGACCGAGGAAGTGGCTAGGAATCATAATTCTCAAGGTTATACCCTCATGATCTACTGCTTTAGGCCCACCTCCACTTGATGAGGTTAGAGCCCTTATCCATTTGCTTCCCAAAAGTCCATTAGCTGGCAACTGAGCCTTGAGAACATGAATTGGGTGGTTGGGTGGGTGTTCAAATGTGTAAACCATTGCAGAAAGACTGTTGACCTTTTCTCTAGCCTGTTGGTATGCCACTGATGTTAACATGTAGATGTACTTGTTTTTAGTCTCTGCCTATACCTAATTTTTAATAGTTAAAATCATACTATAGATACAATTTTGCATTCTGTTTTTTTCAACCATTTTTTAAAATTTGAACTTAGATTTTTCAGGTGTCCAGTGTTCTTTCTGTTACACCTTTAGTGATTGCTCATAACCCAGTGATATATCAAAAGTAACATATCTGAATCTGAACTGCTTATTTATTTATTTATTTATTTATTTGGGTGCTTAACTACTCTTTTAAATTCGATTTTTTTTCCTTATAAAATGATTATCTTTAAATCAGATTTTTCTAGAATCATTCTGTTGATAGAGAAGTCAACTTTCTCTATGAAAATGCCAGATATTTTGTAAAGTGAAAAACCTAAAATTAAGCCAAACCCTGATTGTTGAGTGTTTAGATAAGGAAAACACTGTATTATGTGCACTTTAGAAGTTATCTAATTGCAGTTAAGAATATGTGCGGTGGCTTTTGAAATCATAGGGTCATGTAAGGTGACTGACCATTTATAAATACCACATTGTTATATTTGTGTTAACTTTGTTTTATATGAAGTACTGTGTCACCTAGCTTTGGCATCTCAGAACTATATATGATTCCTTGCCATTTTTCCCTACATGTCGAAATCTCTTCTAAGACTCATCAATTCTTACCACCTTTTTTCTTCCCTTTCTTTTTCTGCCCATCATAGTTCAAACGCTTCTTTTTCCATACCTGATTATTGCATGGCCTCAAGAATCTCCACCTGTCCAATTTATTGTGTACAGGGCCCTCAAATTAATCTTTCTAAACTGTGCTTGAGTTGTACCTTTCATTCTTTCTGATCACCATTAGTTGCCTGATGGCTAAATAAATTCTAACACCTTAGTTTTTTTGTTTTTTTTTTTTTTGCAGCACCAGGGATCGAACTCACAACCTTACACTTGCCCGGCAGGCGCTTAGGCTGGCTGCTGAGCTAAATCCCCAGCCCCAAACACCTTAGTTTCATGCTCAAATCCTTTGTCAACTTTTTTTGCTGTCTTAGAATGTTCTGGCTAAAATGACCTGTTTCTTTTTCTCCAGATTTCGTCTTTTCATCCCAGTGACTGTTCTCTACCTTTCAAGGCCTAATTTAAATATTGTTTCCTTTCCAAAAATGTCTTTGTTTCCTTTCATTCCCAGCCCAGGGCTTTCACCGTTAAACACTTAATAGGAGCACTCCTAATGGCACAAATCACAAAACGTCTTTTTAAAAATAGTTGTAAGGAAGACGTAATTGTCAAATCTTAAAATTATTATAATTCTTATTTCACTGATAATTTTCAGAGTTATAAATCTGTTGAAAACTGGCATGATGGTACACGCCTGTAATCCCAGCACTTGGGAGACTGAGGCAGGAGGATCATTCCAAGTTCGAGGGAGACTGAGGCAAGAGGATCATTCCAAGTTCGAGACCAGCCTGGGCTACAAAGTGAGCTCAAGGCCAGCCTGAACTGCATAGTGAGACCTTGTCTCAAAAATACAAAAAAAAAAAAATCTGTTGGAGGCTGAAACTTTCATGTGTCTTTTAAGTCATATAGGGGCGATTGCATGATCCAATAAAAACATTAGGGGATGAGTGTATCGTTGGTAGCTTAACCTTCACTTTCACACATAATTTTTTTTTTTGTGACACCGGGGATTGAACTCATGACCTTGCGCTTGCCAGGCGGGCACTTAGACCACTGAGCTAGATCCCCGGCCCTTCACACATAATTTTATAAAGGAAATGACATTTGAAGGTCAAAAAATTATAATTTCAGAATAAATATGATAAAATTAATGCTCCGTGTTCTTATTTTTCTAATTTCACCTGAAATCAATGAAACTATTCCCAGCTTTTCTGGGAATCTAAAGTTTTGAGCTAGGTTCTAGGGTAATGTTTTCAGGTCTAAGTCATGAGCACAACATATTGATTATTTTTTGTTTGTTTATTGTGAGACAGGGTCTCTCTGTGTAGGCTAGTCTTGAATTCAATGCAGCCTAGACTGACCTCAAACTTGAGGTGATCCTCCTGCCTCAGTGTTCTGAATGCTGCACCACCACTACTGGCTTTTACTGATGAATTTTGAAATCAGTTAATAAAGTGATCAAGACCAATATGTCCTAAAATATAGTGCTTTGTGAAACTTCTAATTTCAATTATATATGTCTCCTTTAGATTGCAGTATAAAATTTCTGAGGGGCACAGTCAGATGAAAGAAATATTTGTAATGCCCAGTTCCTATCTTCGAGAGAGTAAATGGGAAGATTGGCATAGATATGAAAGTGGATGAACAGTCAAGAAGAAATTACAGTTGTATGCTATGTCTTTGAAAATTTTTATGAATCAAAATATGATTAAATACAGTTACTATCAGTAGCAGTAACACATATTTATAGTTCTAGAGTTTGTAATTCAAACTAAGTGTGCTGCAAGATGGCTTTATAAAATTGAGAAGATAAGGTACAATATTTTGCCAAGTGAGTCTTTGATTTGAAAGAGGATTTACCACATTATTCTTATAGCTTTCCTAATGGAATTATCTGTGTCTAGAATGATTTTCCACTTACATATTAGCTTTTTAAACTACCTACTCTTAACTAGGCATATTAGTAAATGCCTGTAATGTTTGCTACTTGAAAGGTTGAGATAGATCACAGATTTGAGGCCACTTAGCAAACTTAGACACGATCCTTGGGCAATTTAGCAAGATCCTGACCCAAAATAATTAAAAAAAAATTTTTTTTAAGGACAGAGATGTGGCTCAGTGGTGGAGTACTCTCGTAGTATGTGTGAGACCCTGGTTCAATTTCCAATACAGTCATTCAAAAAAATTTTTTTTTAGTCTTTAAGGCATATATCAGGTATATTTTTTTCTTGTGGAAGGTGCCCCAGTTGTTAGACTTGTACATTCAAACCATTATACTGTAGTGCTCCTAAAGTAGATATTGAGTACTTATACCTAAGGGATCTAGGGGTATAACCAGTAGTTGAAGTCTAACTTTGAAATGTATATGATTAGTCATATGAATAATTCATAGGATTATCTTGCAACCATAAGAATTGGTTCAGACAGGAATCAATAGATGCTAATTTTTTTTGTTTTTGTTTTTGGGGTTTGGTTTGGTTGAGACAGGGTCTCACTGTGTATTTAGACTGGCCTTGAACTCCCTGTGTGTGGCGTAGGTGGGTCTTGAACTCCTGTCCGATCCTAGTGCTGAGATTACAGGTGTGCGCCACCATGCCTGGCTTAGATGCTAAATTATAGGAGGTTATTTAATGAGAAGCAGGATGTCTGGTTTTAAATTTCTGTCCATTTTTGCGTATTAATTGCAAGGGGGAAAAGTATTTGCTCTGTACAGTGATGAAATCATAGCACCTTGAGTGCTTGATAAAAGTATCAGCAGTAGACATGTGAGCCTGTGGATGTAGTACCCTGAGGACACGTCACTTACCTTGGTTTCCAGCCATGAATACATTGCTTGAATCTAACCATGGGGAAACTGGGGAACATCTTACTTATTTAAAAGTTGGGGGAGGGGCTAATGTTATTAGGCTATGGCGATGTTTTAGATTTAAAGGAAACTGAGGAGACACAACTAAACACACTGCCTGATTCTAGACAGTGTCACATATTACGGAGAAAAATACACTAAAGAGTATTATTGGATCGCTTGGCCAAATTGGGATGTGTACAGTAGATTAGACTATAAAGTATTGTAAGAGTGTTTACGACATTGATAGCTATTCTAAGATTATCTAACACAGTATTTTTATTCTTAGGAAATACACTGAAGTAGGGAAAAAGATATGTATATAGCTTACTCAGATGGTTCAGAAAAAACATGTATGTGTTTTGTATGTAGGCATATATGTATATATTTACAGACCAGCTATGTGCATGTGTGCAGGTAAAACAAATGGGTGTTAACAGTAGTTGAATTTGGTAAAAAGCTGTATGTGTATTCTTGGTGGTGCTGTTCTTGTTATTGAAGCTTTTTTTATGGCCAGTCTCTTACTCTGTAGTTCAGGCTGACCTTGAACTCATGAATTCTCCTACCTCAGCCTCCCAAGTGCTAGAGTTACAAGCATGCCCTGTAACATCATGCCCAGCTATTGCAGCTTTTCTGTGAGCTTGCCATTTCTTTCAAATACAGAGTTTTAAAAAATTATATGAAATTCACATCATATTCTAAAATGTAGCATTTTAAAATATGCAGTCTCTTTCCCCAGAAAATTCCAGAGCAAACCCTTGGGATAAAACTGTGGCTCAAAGAATATGTTCCATGTATATATCATGTGGCTTCTTTTTTATCCCTAGGCCTCAGTTTGAGAAACATGTCTCTGGGCCAGAGGCAGCTGTGGTTCAAACTGAGCTGACAGACATGTTTTGTTTGGCTCTCTGGAGTATTTTAAAAATTGAGAAATTTCACATAAAAGTCTGGATCTTTGGTTTCTATTGAAAAATTAAATTACCTGGCCATTCTGGGCTTGCATTCCACATAGTCTATATTTTAAGTGGTATAGAATATAGACTTTAGGGGCTTCAGTCCCTATTTTACACTTGGCTTGTTTCATTTACTTTATTGCCTGGCCTAGCCTCTGTAGACATTTATTTGCAACCTTTCCCTAGCCCAAGAGGGGAACCATCAACTTTGTACTCAACAAGTTGAGAATTAAGTTACTAAACTGATGCTGTAGCACCCTCCAACATTTTAGTGTTTATTTTCTGCAAAGAAGAACATTCTCTTCCCACATAATCACACTATCATCAATAAAATTAGAAAATTTTGGTACTTTGGTGTTCTCTGTCTAATCCATAGACTCCCCCCATACTTTTTTTTTTAACAAAAAAATTCAGTTCAGAATTACTGTGCAGTGTTTAGTTGTTACCTCTTTTTGTTCTCCCTCAGTATAGGTTTCATGACCTAGACATGTTGGAATGTTACAGACCAGTTGTTTTGTAGAATGTTTTTAAATTTGATGTTTCATCCTGATTAGATTCAATTTATGATCTCAGAAAGAAATGCCTCAGTACTGAAGTTGTGTTTGTGATTACTTGTCAGGTGGTACCTTTAAAAAACTATTTTGATAAAAAAGGAAAAAAGGATTTCTTCAAACCTAGCTCTGTGTGGAGGAGTCCCATTTGCCTCAAATCACCATCTCCATGGCACGTAATTTTTATTTTTCCTATCATTGATGATGTCCATTTTTGATCAAGCTGGTGTCTGCCAGGCCTTACTATAAAATTTTCTTTAACTTTTTGTCTGTTTTTTTTTGAGACAGGGTCTTGCCATGTAGTTTAGGCTAGCCTTGAATTGATTATGTAGCCAGCCTGACCTCAAACTCTTGGCAGTCCTCCTGGCTCCTGAGAGCTGGGACTGCAGGTGTGTGCCACCATGCCCAGCCCCCCCCCTTTTTGTACCAGGAATTGAACTGAGGACCTCATGCTTGTCAGGCAGGCACTGTGCAGTTGAGCTATATCCCTAGCCCCCAGTGCCTCTTTTTAAAACTTTGTTTTTAGCAGCTGTTTTGGAGGAGGTGCTTTGAAATTATAAATACTTTGTTCTTCATCAGACTTTCAATTTATTGGTTTTTATCTGTATATAGTATGCTTCCCTGTTTTTTCCAGTGGATTATAATCCCTGCCATTTATTTCTGTGCTCAAATTGACAGATGTGGTCAGTGTGTGCCCATTCAAGCTGACTCCTGTGTTCTCTGAATACACTGTTTCTGAGACTGTAAGATGATTTAAGTTGATTTTACACACTCCCTGCACCAGCCCTGGAATTAGCCATTTTTCTCAGGAGCTCTAGTTCTTACTTAGAAACCAAGCTGTATGTACTAGTTGTGTTTGTTGCTACCAGGAGTTGTCTCACAGTACCCAAAACTAGGGAATATTGGTATGTGTATGGAGATAAATAGATGTAATCATGTCTGTAATTTTTTTTTACAGCAACAACTTAGAGTTCATCTTAATTTTCTCTCTGCATATTTGTAATTTCTCCATCTCCAAGAAACCTGGTTTCCATTATGCTTACCATTTATTTGATGAGTCCTTCCCGTATGTAATCAGTCTCTTCTTTTCTGCTTCCTCACCTGCTCAGGTTTTGGCTCCTTGTCCTGGACTCCTCTTGTTTAGTGGAGACATCAGCACCCCACTTGGGCTCCAGCATCATATGCCAGGTCTTTCTCATCCAACTGCGTGTTAATACACTGCCCTGGGCTTTGTCCCCAGCCTGGGCTGGGCTTTGCCAGAATGACCTTCTTATAGTCCTGCTTTGTTCTGTTCCATTTAATAGCTTTAGAACTGACATGCAAAGGGAGAGGGGCCTAGTCAATTTTTTTCAATTTAAAATATTGATGAATAACTTTTACTAAAAACTTGAAACCTATAGCTTTGTCATCAAATAACACAACTATTTTATTTTATATTATTTCCCAAATCTTGTTCAAGTGTGTATTAGTCTGCCAGATCTACTATAATAAAGTACTACAGACTGGATGACTTAAACAACAGAAATTTATTTTCTCACTGTTCTGAAAGAGGTCCAAGATCAAGGTGTTGGCAGATTCGCTTCTTCTGAAACTTCTTTCCCTACTTTGCAGATAGCCAACCTCACATGGTCTTTTCTCTGTTTATGTACATCCTTGATGTCTCTGTGTGTGCCCAAATTAACTCTTCTTATAAGGACACTATTTATACTGGATTATGGCCCACTCACATGACTTTTTTTTTTTTTTTTTTTTTGTCTTTTTGAGACAGAGTCTCACTGTGCAGTTCAGGCTGACCTTGAGTTCACTTTGTAACCCAGGCTGGTCTCAAACTCACAACAGTCCTCCTGCCTCAGCGTCCTGAGTGCTGGGATTATAGGTATGCACCATCATGTCCGGCTCCATATGACTCTTTAACTAATTACCTCTTTAAAGATCTTATCTCCAAATGGCTACATTATGAGGTTTTATGGATCAGGATTTTATTGAATTTTAGGGGAACACAATTCAGCCAGTAACAACCTGGTTAATTTTTAATACGGTTCAAGTGAGTTTCAATGTGATTTTAAGTTATTGAACTTTTTTTATGGTTCTGTATTTTAATAATTTTGTAACTGCATAATATTTTAGACCATGAATGTAAATTAGTTTGAAATTATCTGCTGCCAATGGGAAGGCAGTCAGGGTCCATATTTCTTACTGTCTTGTTTCTATATTTGAACAATCAACACTTATCTTTGAGCAAGTATGGTTAGGTTTATTATGTGTTTGAGAGGTAGGTAAAGCAGATATGTGTAAGCAGCAAAATAAAGGATCAAAGTCTTAGGAAAATGAGGTTAGAAGAAATAAAGATAGGTAGAACAAACACAAAGAAAATTATAACTAAAAATTGTACTTTTAATGACTGCAGCTCCAGAACACAAAAGGATATCCTTATCAGTGCTCTCTAAGTCTGTTTGTGCTTCTTTTCTTCTAGGCCCATCACATCAAGAATCGTTTAAAGATATTTTAAATTCATGAATGAGCTTAGTTGATGAAGGTCAGAAACCTGATCTTAAGATAAAGAAGCAGGTTGAAAGAGTTCAAAGAATGTTTCTAGACAGAACATTTTAGAGCGCTCGTCCAAAAAAGAAGAAAATTGTAAGGTTCATGCTTTTTTTTTTTAATTTTTAATTTTAAAGATAGTAAAACCCAACAAAACAAAACAGAATAAATCCAGTCAAAACACAGCAGTGAAATTGGTACAGAATATCAAAGCAGGGTAATGGGAAAACAGCAATGGCTACTATAGTATATCTTGTTATCTTCAGAGTAGTTTTCCATTCATCAGTTATAGCAAAATCAGACCAAAACAAAACAGAATAAAACCAA